>JARQSV010000729.1:70951-94274 GCA_030142285.1 Calameuta idolon | reverse complement strand
AAAAAAAATAAAGAGCCTAAATATCCAAAGTTGCACAGACGTTGTCACAAGATCACTTTTAAATGAATCTCAAGCGAATGTCACAATCTCCAGTTCCAAAATAGGTGCATTAAAATTTCAAATGAAGATACATGACATCATTATGTACAGTTTGACGGTAAATAAACGCTTGCTGAATTGGACCGACCACACGAGCCGGTAGTATTTGCTGAGTAGATTACAATTGTCGTCAAAGTACCAGGGCGAAACAGATCAGCCACGACGCAGGGAAGCATCGCGACAAATTCGTAGATTCCTGAAGGAGAGGCGCTGCGCTGCGGCTTAGGAGAAGCAAAGTCAGAGAGACGTAGAAGCGAAGGGCTTCATTATTCAAAGGGTGTCGGGCGTCTTGCATTCTGCCGCTCTGTTGAATCCGCGGAAGTTGACGGGTGAAATCCAGCCAGCCGTAGTCGAGTCTCCCATCTTCAACTTCCAACCTCGAAACCTCCACCTGTACGGATACCTGTCTCATTCGCTCTTGCAGCCACCGCCCGACCTCAGCTCTCAGTGTTGCCAACGACCAGCTACGGTAACCACATTTAATCCGTCACCACTGCAGCTCCTTGGATCTTACTGACTTCCCTGCCACCTTAGCACGTAGATTCTGATTTGATCCCTTAGAGGCAGTATCCGGTCTACTGTTTCATCGCCAAATATATTTACATAACGTTGAACGACTGGAGGCTCATTCATCCCTATCGAAGTATCGATTTTACAAGTGTTAAGGGTCCATTATTAATCGGTCTTTTACACCGTTCTCTATTACTATAACGAGACGATGTCTAGAGATTTTGAGTTTCGCATCACATTAAAATCTGCAACTTCATACGTTTTCCCACTGCCCAATTAAATTTCATCTCGATAATGGAACAGATTTATTTTTGGAAATGACGCTTAGACGTCAGTCTTAAATGGCGGTGAGGACATGCCCTAAAGAGGTCAAAGGGACAGTCAAGGCATCTCGAAGGGTCGTTCTAGGACGTCAGAAAGAAACGCTTGTTAAGGACGCGCCTGCATGGTTGGATTTGAACTATGTCAAGATTTTTTGACTGACCCCAGATAACGTACAGGTATGGAACAGGGATGGGATATTGATGGAAGAGGGATGGTATAGTTATACGTAAGGGAAGTCGAGTCTGTATAGATACATATATATTCCACGTATATTGCTCGCTGTGTAATATTTCGTAAAGCGTGCACGACGCGTGAAAGACGTGGATTGCGGTTGCATTGGGTGATGTGACGCGACGAGCGAGGAGCGAAGCTGCAGGGTACGTATTATAGATATCTTCTTGGTAGAAGATGGAACCGAAAGCAGTCGGTCTCACAGGAGAGCGATCACAGGATGGCGCGGCAAACGGCACAGAGCGAAAGCCGCTCCTTGTAAATCGCATCACAGATCAAACACGGCTTGTATATTAAACGTAACCGGGTACTACTTCGGGAACTCTGACTGCTTATCTACTGTCCAAACTCAGGGGTCAGCCCATCGTTTCTGACGATCCTGTTTTCCCTATTGATACTTCACGTCAGTCGTACTTTCCTCGGAAACAGTCTTCGCTATTTAATATTGGCTTCCACGGATCTGCTTAAAGATGTACGTCTCGATTCGTCCCAGAAGACACGTATACGGGCGCCTTACCTTTTGAGATCAATACTTTTGCATCTTCCCACTAAACGTTTGACGGATGCCAGACAGCAGTCGGATATCACATTTCGAATTTAGTCGAGGGTGTGACCTTTGCCGCTGCTTTGAGATTGATATTTATTTGCCTGAATTCGAGCGCGAGAGTCACCGCGAAATTGTTCGTCTCGAAAATTGTCGATGGGAAATTTTTAATGGAATGAATTTAAAAAATTATTTCCACGCGCCGAGTTACGGTAGACTGACTTTTTTTTTAATTGATAACATTTTTATTAAATTGACTATCACTGTGACGGTTATGTTTGCTATTTATTTTTATGAATTTCATTAAAACTGTGTACGAACGGCCAAAAGCTAAGGAGAAACTGACCGTTGAACAAACCCGTGCAGTTACTTAAGGTTCTCAATAGGAAGTGGTTTTATATCCGGGAATATACGATTGTAACTTGATAATTTCAGACAACGTTAAATATTAGCTGTTTATTTATTTGGTCTACCATTTAAAAAGGTCCCGGTAACTTCTACAGAAAATAAACCGTTAATGTCTTTTTCGGTACGTATACGACGATAAATTCGAGGGTACCCAGTATCATTTTCATCAAGAACTGATCACAAAGATCAAACGAAATCTCCTCGTCAGTCATGCATCTCCCCTAAGCCTTATTAAAGCGACATGAATGGTGAACCCTTTACCCACAAACGAAGGGTCAAAATGCTTGCCAGTTCAACGACGTCTGTAGCGACGTACAGAAGTCACGAGGACAAAGAGGAAAATGCCACAAGAAAGATACGAGAACTTACTTGACTCAGCGGACGAATTCGTTCGTGAATGGATTTTTCAGCCTGCAGAGCCGACGGCGGAGGATGATCCGGAGTAGGTGGTTGCACGTAGTGCGTGGGACTCGTAGGTACTAGCATCTGCACTCGACGTAGTCTTTTGTCGGTGGTCTCGCGAATCTCCGTTCCTCCTGGCTGAGATACGAATCCGTCGCGTTTGTCATCGAGGAGACTCTCTTGGGATGATTTGAGCGTGAGAAAGGCGCTGGAGACGTAGGTCTCCTCGCCACTGGGCATCATGCAGCTTTCGCTGCAGGGTGACTTGTCGGCGGATGGACTCTTATCCAGATCATAATTTTCGTAAGCTCGCTCGCAGTGTCTTCGAAGTTTCCGTCGAGGATTTTGCGTCTTGATCGGCCGATTTTCGTATATCGAGGTTATGGCGACAGGCTCGGGGTCCCGTTCGCGTGGGTCTCGGCCGGAGGCATAGCGAGCTTTCATGTCTACGTATTGGTCCACGCTTCTGGTCACGTGACGCAAATTGTCGCGACGAGTCTGAAGTTGCTCCAGGTCGATGTGGCTGCGCGCTCCGCTACGTGCAAGAAAGAGGTACTCGTAGTTGCTGGGACCTAGGGAGCAATCGGCGGACAGTGACATCTGGGTCTGGAGATGCGTTGGCGAGACTGACAGATTCCTTCGTGGTGGCTTCTTCGGGGGTGTGGGCTGTAATGTCAAGTCAAAAAAAAAAGATATTCACTTGTAGTTACAAATTTGAATTACTTTCAAGTATCTTTTCGTGACTTTGGACGATTTCAAGAAGAAGGAAATCTTTTTCTTGCAAAGCTTAAGGACCAATTACCTTGTTATACAGTTTTTCAACGTTAATGAGTCGCTATGCGGAGACAATGCTGCTGGTCCTCGAAGAGTTTTTTTTATGTAAAGCAAAACTAAGGGATACTTGAAGCGATGGGTCTTACCGAAACTTTACTGTTCGATGCTGGACTGTGCAGAGAGCTTGACAAGGGCGCCATCGGCAGGTAAATTCCAGCGGCAGTGGGATCGCTTGGCAAACAACGTCGTTCACGGGGACTTGGTCCTCCGATACTCGAGGAGGACGAGACGCTCAACTGGTCGGAGTCTCGGCCACCCCCGTATCCCATGGGCAATGTCAGGGACAAGTCCTCGGAGACAAAACTACCCTCCATGGCACCTCTAGGGCCCGCAAGATTCTGGTTGTAGAGACTGCTGTCCGATCCTCTGTTCCAATAAAATCATTTGTGCGTGTAATTCCCCTACTGTTCCTTAATTAACTGCTATGATAAATAAAATTCAAAAATTGTATTATCGTTAAAAAATTTCAATTTTTCATCCCAACTCTTGCGGAAATAATATTACTGACCGATAATGATTAAGTAAGGTACGGCAAGATCCCCGTAACGAGTTCCGAGCAATAATAACGAAAATAAAGATATAAAAAATGGGAGCGATATTGAAAAATCTTCTTATGATAAAATTTAAAAGCTGTTGCTCGTTATTACTGTATGATGTCATAATACCAACATTGACGATGTATGGTATTAGTGTCTTATTAGAAAAACTAACGACCTCAGATTTATGCTCGAAATTTGATATTATAGCAGGAACGAGTGTGCTCCTCGTATTTAATGCACGTTCCTTTACTTATCTCTTAATGAGGTAAGTACTTCATGTTTTATCAAAGCAAAATACGCGCAACGAATGCAAAGTGTCTTGTATTTAACTACTGACGTATATATGTATACTTGGACGTTTAAGCAGAGCGGAATAAAAACGATAAATATGCAGACAAAAAGCATCCTCGTCTAGTAAAGGTCGAGACCCAGGAAGCAAGGTGCCGAATTTTTCATTCTCATACCGTGCAGTGTCTGACGGTGCAAGTGATACTGGTGTTGTCGTTGGTGTTGTTGTTGTTGTTGCTGTAGTGTTGGTGGGTGCTATATCGACACTAGTGTTCAGTGGCATGTCTTCGGGAGTTCGATCAGAGCTCCCGAAAGTATTAATAGAGTTGAGTGTGTCAGACATGGACATAATGACACTATCGAAAACTGAGCTCGTTTCAGAATCCTCAAGCTGTTGCTGGACTTTCCGAGTTCCGCCGACGTGTTCTCCGCTCTGTTCATCTTCACTGAAAGACGCAGGCCAATCAGAAAAGGTGAAGCCTAGATCTCAACTGGATCACAATAGAAGCTCCTTAATCCATAATTTCCTACTTGACGTAGAGAAACAAGGGGCTGTGAAAGTGCTCGCAAATTGCATTTCTCTTGTCCATATAGAACAAGCGTAGCTCTGTATACTTATTATTGTATAAGAGTTCCGAAAGAGTAGTTCCGAATATCAAACTCCATCCTGGAAACTAAAGTTAATATCCCTCTTTTTATTTTTCTGAAGACATCAAAATCCCAGGTACAAGTCCAAAAGGTGAAGCCTGATAACGACCCGTGATACGCAGACAAATGCACCGACAGTTTCGTGCTGAATCCGCATCGGTCCAGGACTTCAGATTTTAATGAGGCCAAGGGGCGAGGATCGCGACGTGGGTGGTCGCATGGGGTGTCGAGAAGCGTGAAAGGCTGGAAAAGGGTGAGGGGGAGGTGGGCGTGAGGAGGTGGCCAGAAGTTGGGTCGAAGGTCAAAACGTTGAAAGTATAGAGTGCGGGCAGTCGAGTTGCGGAAGGAGGACCAAGTACGACGGAGGTAGGAAGGGAGGGTGGATGGACCCAGGGTGGAGGAGAGGCAAGGGAAAACTGCGGGCAAGCAATGATTATTAGTTTTATGCTGAGACGTGCTAACATTTACATTGTTTAACGTGATGGATTCATCTCGGGGCGACGACCGAGCCAGGGCTACCAATGTCAAACATTGATGATGGGAGGCGGCAGGGTTGGTACGGCCGAGTCGTGTTTAGATGTAGCTGTGTGGCAGCGGCAGTAACAGTAGCAGTGGCAATGAGCTTGGTGAGGGGAGGTGGGTGGGAGGGGGTGACCCGGGGCGAGTGAGGCGAACGAGGCAAGCGGACCCACCATAGCCTGCCTACATCAGGAAAATTAAACCAAGCCAAGCGGTGCTTAACGCGCTGGGGCTACACGCGGCAGCAGCACCTCCACCTCCACGAGCTCTGCCTCTGCCTCTTACCACCAAACTGCTGCTCCACCTCTTGCCGAACCGCCACCTCCACCTCCTACCTTCTCGACGGTCCGAACGAACCTCGCACGCTCACTGGTTCATTCACTCTGGTCTACATCTAGGCTTTTGTTTGCGCGCATCTCCTATATTAAACCCAACCTCGTTCATATCGAATATTCCGTAAAATATTATGCGCGTCTGTATCTACATCACGAGGGTGGATATAAGAGAGAGAGAGAGAGAGACATAGAGAGGGAAGGGAATAGAGATGTAAAGGGAAAAAGATGAAGAAGAATGAAGCTTAATACAGGAAGATGAAGAGAGACAGAAAGTGGAAGTTCGCGGAAGCAAAGAGGATATTTTTTTTTTTAAGTGCACTGATTATTAAAATTCTGCGCTATCTATATCGGCGCAAGGCTTCGCGAACTATGTTAGCTACAAGGGCTGTAATACATCTGCACTGTTTTCAACCTTGTGAAAAGTTGAGGCAATGTCAACACACTGGAGCAAAAGTTTCGAACATTATTAGCGGCCAAACTCACCAGCAGTCCGTAATGTTCGCGTAAGTGATTTAGACTACATTGGAGGACAACTTACGGTGAGAGGAAAATTTTAGAGAGTAGCTGAATAAAGTGGGCACTGTGTAGTGTAAACGTGAATCGGTAGGAATAAAGTCCAACGATCGCGGGATACAAAACGGATTGGGTTCCCTCAAGCTGAAGCTGCTGAGAGGATTGGTCGCTGGGTGCATCGAGATGCGCTTTGTCCTGTCAGTGGTGTTGATCTCCGCGATTAGCGCCCGGGAATCGGATGAAACCGTTCGATTCGCAAGAATAAATCGTCGATACGATTTTTCTTAAATGACGTAAAGCGCGACGAAGCGAATGGAGACGAACGATATTTAATTAGCTTGGTAGTACTGACATTTAATGAAAAATTTTTTCTACCGATTTATCAGCCTTTCATTAATATTCATCATTTGATTGAATATCAAAGAATCGCGCAAAAAATTATCAGTACAATAGGATTTCGATTAACAGACACGTGTGGTTAATATTTCTTCGTTTGAGTCAAACTTCAATAATGATGATCGAATTTTTGTGCAGTTAAGCCGTATGTACAATAGAAAATCTAGTTATCAAAAAATTATTGTCTTCGTCAATCAGGATCGATGAAAAATCTATAAGAAATCAATACGAAAATACTCACAGAGACATGACGGAAGTGCCGGAAATTCGTCGATCGTCGTCTCGAGGCTTGTGATAGAATTGCCATTGGGTGGGCGAAGTTCCTTCTGCAGGTGAAAGGTCATCCCCAGGACGTACGTTTTCATAGGGACTGCCCAGTGAGTCGTTAGTCTGCACCGGAATCGGTGGTAAATTTTCACTGTCGGCGTCGCTCTCGACACCGGACGAGGATCTGTGTCCTGTGAAAGAAAAATTTTCATAAAATTAATTCTCCTGCTGAATGAATTTCATTTGTCCGCACGACCGAGGAAAAAGCTCTCGGACGAAAAAGTGAAAGCACGATAAAGATAAGAGCGTAAAACGTACTCTTTATAACGGCCGTAATATCTTGGGTAACGTGTGCCGGAAACTGTCCTAACAAATCCAATACCGTGTTGTGCCGCGAATCTCTGATACCAAGATCGACTCCGCGATCCAAAAGCGCACGCACCACTTCCATCTTGCCGCAGAGTGCAGCCTCGTGCATCGCAGTTCCCGCAGACGTTCGTGTGTTTACGTCCACACCAGCCGCCAGCAGGACTTCCACAACGGCTCTAGAAAAAACAATGACAGATTATTTTTAAAAAAATATATTAACTAACAAATATCATTTCAGCGCTACGACCAGGTGATCGAAAAAAAAGATTTGTACCACATGATATTGACAGGTCACTTTGCAACGAATTGAATAATAATTTTATCATTATAAAAGAATATCAGTCAACATGATCCTCCTGACACCGAATCGTGATATTACGAATTGTTAGAAAAAAAAACCTATTCATACATATTCCTCCAAATTATGATGCTCGAAGTACAGGAGAACACGACGTCAATCCGAAATGCAATGGAAACTAAATGGTGTTCGTAAAGGGTTGAAATTCAAGGGAGGCAGTTCGGCCCTGGCAAGGACGAATGACGTGTGATGTTGAATTGGCAGGCAGGGAGCATCGAATAGCACAGGCAGCACTATCGGCAGCACGTGCATCAGGATCAGCACCATCAGCACCAGCAGCACCAGCAGCACCACCAATCATCCATCCATCGCATATAGGATTGAAACTGGGATCGGATTCGCATGCACCTATGTTGTTATTACCGTACCATAGGGGTATTTGTACTGGCTTACCGAGAGCAGCGATATTGAATCCGATAATTGACATTACCCCCCCACAAAGCCTCGTCCAGCCCCCCACCACCCCCACGACGTGCCCAACCAACACAAGAGGCAGACGAGCCTCGCGTGTGCGTAACGAGTTCCACGCACGATTCCAAACCATCTCGCATGGCGTTATTTAACCAAAATTCAAGCGATAAAATGTCAGCCCCCCCTCGCCCACCTATTTCGCGAAACGGGCCTACCAAAAGCACAGGAGCTATTCAGCCAGCTGTATCCCAATGCAATCGCATTATACCCGAAGCGTTGTTAAAACGATTATTGCTACAGGCTGTATAAAAACCAGCGTTATACTCGATTACAATGTAACCGCGATTCGCAGCGATTTCCATTTGCCCATTTAAATTACAGCGTGATTATTTTAAAGGCTTACCAGGGATTACAAGAGTCCGATGTGGGTGCATTAACCCTCCGAGCCCATTATGCATTACTAAAAGCAGCCTATCGTTAAGCGCCATCACACCCTATATCCCGTATATACACCGTGTGCACAGATTTCTCGTACGATCTGTATCCGACGATCGGCAACAGTAACTGTGTTATCTTAAACGAAAAATTCGAGAAGATGAAAATACATACATTTTTTTCACATGTCCTTTTTTCCAAAATTACCAGCAACCCATCGATGAACTCGTGCATCTTCGCTGACGTCATTATAAAGAAATAAAATTCCCTATATATTTGTACAATACCGAGTGCCGTTAAGTGCGCGAACGAAAAGCGTTCGCTCGGCCACCGATCGCTTACACTTGTATCTCTGGTCTATTCGTATTATCCCCACTGTCACCTACTAAGGGTATCGTTTTACGTGGGACGACTGTTTGTCTGGAAACAAGGAAGGACAATGAATCCTGATAAATATTTGTTGAACAGTGGGACACGGGGAAAGCACTGGCTAACTGTTCGTTTTCCTCGACTCGTCCTTTCCTACCACTTAACGAAAGTAAACTGTGACGACAAGATGAAGTCATATTTGTCTTTCGTCCATGAATCCTGAAATCCAGAAGGGAGGCTCTTTTCTAATTATAGGCGAGTATCGTAATTCGCAGGTGACGATCCTCCAGTAAATACAAGGGTGAGTGGGCGGGCATATGGATGGGCACAGATACAAGGATGTCCAGAAAGGAGCGCGCGCTCGAGGGTACATATATTTCCGATTCCGCGGTTCGATATCTTGGTTGATAAATTCGCCGGCAGTCGTGTTAATACGATGCTCCTAATCGAGAGGCGGTCAGCGATCCGTACGGATAAGCATAGCGGCTGCCATGACGTGATCGAATGCATTGCGTGGGTTTGGGAAGAGCCGGGATTCGATTGGGATACCAATATAGGCCATATATGTATGGGAAGTAGGGGAAGGTAAGTGAGGAGGGGTAGAAGGGTGGGTGGGAGGGGGCGGATTGTATTGGGTTTGGGAATCCGACATATACCGGGTGGCTGGTTGGGATTACGCAACGCAGTGCTCTCCGATTGGCTCTAATCGCCGGCACTGCAAATGGCTCGACGTCGTTACGGTCAGCTTGAACGGGTCCATTGTTATGCGAACACAATGCATAATGCGCAAGGTATTAACGTATCGTAGTCGCTGCGGTAGAAATTCAGCGTCTCAGAAGAGAAGATGTCGAAGCTACGATGTTATTATGACGGATCTATTAAAACAATTGTTTCCGTAAGTTGTGCAAAGATAAGCCAAGAATCCTGGTGGTTGCTCGTAGACGGATAAGAAATTTACGAAATATTTTTTTCGCCATGCGATTCCTTGATCTCGATAGACATTTTGAGTCGCCTATCTTCTTGCTCCGCTTAGCAATTACCTACCTAATGAACTTCTACTTTTTATTTTCTCCCTGTGACTCCGATAATCCGTTCTATGAAAAATTATGCTTTTTTTCTCGTTGCATTGTTTCCTTGGTTCTTTAGAATATTTTAATTTTTTTTTTCTCGGAAAATCACTTCGAGTACACTCGTACGTATCGAGACAATAGAATCTATTGTTATCGCAGAACTTCTCCTGCACAATTCTCATTATCGTTACGTCCGTATTGAATATCCTCGAGAGCTTTTTACTTACTTTGACGTCGAGATACAAAGAAAAGTTAAAGAGCTACAAACTAAGAATCGGCTGTGCTCGTACTTCACCGTGTAAGAAATATTTATAGAAAAAAAAAGAAAATACAAATATGTTATTAATTAACCTGTCGATTTTTTTTTTCGCTACTCGATACGACCTGACGAGTGATCTACCTGAATTATAATTTGCTGGGAATAGGAAAGAAAAAGATTAAAAAAAAAAGCAGACAAAGTAGTACTGGTATGCACAGGTCAGACAAGCCAGTGGCAATTAGGTCGAGGGAATCTATAGAGGCGCAAATTGGTGACTAATTAAGCAGTGACACCAGTATTTGTAATGTAATATAAAATGGAATTCGCGGTCGTTGTCAAGCGAGCGTGTGGACCAACGTACGAACAAACGCGCGGTGAACGTGTCGTAACGATCATTGGATCAAGGTAATCAAATAAAGAGAGCGAGAAAATCAACGAGTCACCAATTAAACCGAACCTAACCGAACGACGCTACACGCTGGTTACTTCACGACCTGGCAAGGCTTCTTCTTCTCTGACTCTAAGAACTGAAGCTACGTACCGATGACCGTTGCGCGACGCCAGATGAAGTGGCGTGTGCGGAAAGATCAGCGAGGACGAAGAACTGCGCAGGGAGGCGATCAGCTCGGGATGTGTTCGCACCAGAAGCTCAACGGTCTCCAATCTGTAAAAAAAAAGGAACAGTCACGATATTAAATAACGGGTAGACACGTTTTTCTTAAATGTAAAAATTCCTTCGACATAATTCCCACTATCGTTATTCTTTTACTTTTATATATTTCTTCATTTTATGACACTTGTGACATTTTATTTATTATTCATTAAATGCCAATTAGACAGCTTAAGTTCCTAGGCAGCTCTAAAAAATAACAGCGACACGCAGTGACAGCTGCAAGCAAAAAGGCACTGAGGAGCAGAAATTAAAACAAAAATATTGTGAATATTGATAAATCAAAAGTGAAAATTAATACGCTCAAAGATACATGGTCACGTCACAACGAAGTATCTAATTTCCTACTTGCAGTATGTTTTTTCATTTTACCAGTTTTTTCGGGCAGAATAACCTTATACATTTTTTGGTTCTGTATTTACGTTAACAGAGCAAACAAAAAAATGGTACAGCATAACGTTATCACGCCTACGTTAATAACAGTCAGTAACACTAATTTCTTTCTATTATTCCATAATGTACACTGCGCGACAGAGTCGCATTTTCACTTTACGATATTGCGAATGATAGAAGCCAGGATGATTTAATTTCCGGCATTTAATTATTTACGCGTTATTCCGTGCCATCGAGTTCGCACCGGAGCGGCAGCACACTTATTTATTTGCCCTCGTAGCAGAGCGCAAATACTCGACGGTCACTCTGTGTTTGCGTTCGGACATTTTTGATCCCCCTAACGCTCTTGTCCCGCAACAAATTACAGTATCGCATAAGCATCGAATCGCTTTGCAGTTTCAACGTTTCGAAATCTTTATTTTAAAAAATATTAAAATTCTATATTTTTAAGAGCAACTTTTCCACGATAGTAACACTATACGGATATCGATAAAAGATAACATAAAAAAATACACATCGTTCAATAAATAAAGAATAATAGAATATCTATACAGATTAGGAAAATAAATTAGCATTAAAAAAAATATAATAACGTCATAATTATTTTCAGTCAAAATTGAGTTTATGCATAAAAAAAAAAGATGAACGATTTTGCTATCTTATCGAAGGACAGGCACGCTATGGGCATAATCGATATCCGTTCCCTTTAATTTGGAAAATCGTAACAGCCATTTACCTGCCATATTGCGCAGCGAGGTCGAGGGCAGATTCTCCACGGCTGTTGCGGATGCTGGGGTCGCATCCGTACTGCAGCAGCTGTGCCACGACTTCCGTGTGTCCATATTGTGAAGCGCAGTGCAACGCCGTCTCGTTATCTTTTGTCTGCAATTATGATTATTCGCAATCACTTATATATCGAACCAATTTGCCGTTCAATATCTATTTCGAACGAATCAAACCAAATGCCGTGCTTAATTTTGCGTAAGATTTCGTATATTCTATTCGCTTCAGATAAAATAGGAACCTCGTTATACGACACTTATTAAATAATTTGAAGTAATCCTGCATGTTTAGCGGGAGAAAAAAAAACCAAATGAAAAGTCGATGGAAAATTAACGATATTTTTCGAGATTAACTTGACAAATTTATTCGTCAAACACAGACAACTCAGTTACGCAATTCATTAAAATTCGTTTTTCCTGCCTTTTTCGACAAATACCAAACACAACATTTTATATTGATCAGCGAGAGGATAGCGCTCTGGAAAATTGTATTATACACATGCTGACTTTAGTTAATTAGTGCCACTGTAAATTAAAAATTTATTGTTTAAATATTCTGTATTATAATGGCAAGCATTGTATTTTAAATAATTCGGAATACATGCGAAACGTAGGGGAGAGAATATTTATAAACAAATTGGCGATATGTATGAATAAGAGAAAAACAATGTACGTCGATAATTATGGATGGAAAAAATCAGTAAATAAAAGCAAATAAAAAATTATAGAACTGATAACCAAAGTAGTACACGTCCAATATTCTTGCTTTATAATATAAAAAAAAAAAAATATATAAAATTCGTAGGATAGTCACGATCGTAAAATTCCTACTCATTGAATTGGATCACGACAAATCCCTCAAAGCCCTACAATTTTCAGCTGAAGGATTGGATTAATTAAACGTCCCCTTTTAATACAAGCATAAATTAAACGAAACCTCTTCAATAACTCAGAATCCAAAGAAGCTATTTCTTAACGTCCTTCCAATAACGAAATGCTTACTACACAAAACGATATCACTACGCTTTATATTTTTTATATTAATTCCAAACACCTATTTCGGTTTTAAAAAAAAAAAACTCAAACCTAACTATAAATACAAATTAAAATTTATTAAAAATCCATTCGTTCAAAACCGCTTCGCACACGTTGATAATAAAATCCATACGTGATATGAAATCTGACAAGCGACAAGGGTTTGTAACTAACAGTTGTTCACTGATTACAAAATATTCAATCCACGTGTACACGTGCATAAAGACAGTTTGTTATTGACAATGTACACCCAGGATACCAATCCCCCGCCTCCCCCTTAGCCTACACGTTTCAATACCGTAACAATACTTTATTTCTTTCTTTCACATAATAATAATAATCACACATTCCAAAAAATCCCTATCTCAACTCGTCTATAATTGTAACACTATAACAGTGTGACGCAACCTTAATAAGGAGTGCGAAACGGTTGCACGACGACTCCACTTGACTTACCGCAAGATTAACGTTGGGCACAGAGGGTCCCTGACACAGGATCAATCGCACAATTTCTGCATCTCCCGCCCAGGCTGCCAGATGAAGCGGCGAGGAGCCTTTCGCATCAACGACATTGGTCGACGCTTCATATTGCAGCAGCAATTTCACTACGTCCCTGCAATAGATCGTTTGTTAACAATAACACTTTGATCTTCCCTGCGCAACGTGGATGTCATGGCAATCGAATGGACCGACAGGGGAGAGGATCGTGCAGTCGCGAGTTTCAGTAATTAGTAACTGGAAATTGCATCAACTATCGACGAATTGAGTGATTCGAGAAAATTGACGAAAACAATGTCCGTTCGAGAGAAAAATAAGTAAAAGTCAAAATATCGATACCCAGCTGATTCGATAAATTTTCATGAAATTACGTAATTCCGTCAATCGCTGATAAGACTCTTTGATTTTATTCGTCCTTAACCGATCACGTGACCTCCCAGAGGCTACCCACTACCGTAATATAGATCGTCTGCATCTCGATCGATTACGGACAGTACGTGTCAAAAATAATTAGAAATCCAAATTTCGAGGTTACGTCACGAGTGCATACCTGTGTCCATTAAGAGCTGCATGATGAAGAGCCGAGTACCCGCTTGCATCTTGAACATTGGCCCCTGGTCCACGGCGTAAACTGCAAAACAAGAACGTCGTCCATTTAATATAATAATTCAAGAGTATTCATGACATCGTCCACGTATTTGAATCAGGAATTCTGGAGAAGGAAACCGACCCAAACCCCTAAATCCCAACTTGTTGAATAATCAATGCAATGCAAACTTGCACGCCGCTGACAAACAACAATATTGACGTACCAAAATTTTTTTTTCCACAAGACAAACCACAATTTCAAACAATCAAAAATAATACCCGTACAACAACAAAAAAACCATGTTCAAGCACATAAAATACGTTTCGTTAATTCAACCACGTATTAATCGCTCAAGTCATTAAGTCACAATGAATGTCATTGTATTCGCGAGAAAATAATTCATGTTGACTCATGGTAACTAATCCAGGGATCACACGGGCCTATCGGACCACCGTAACTTCACGAAGACACAAGGAATAAAAGAAATGAGATACCAGATAACACAAGCGTAAGTCCACGATGCAGGATACAGCATGGACCGGTAGACCTAAGCCGCTCTTCGCAATGAATAATCTCGCACCAGGAACAAGTTTATTAATGACGTTTTCTACGTCCGACACATGTTCTCATTACGTATCATTGTTGCATTGTTGGTTTGTTACGGGCCGCGCAAGCAGATATCACCCCATAGACATTACGCGCTCCCATAGGAGTCATGGGCGTAACCTCTGTTTGCTCCTAGCTACTGACCCCTTTCGTAACGATAATAATTCGAATAGTAAGTGAGACTAAGGCAGAACCCTCCGCGACTTATATTTTACGGAATCCTGTTAAACGGCTTAGTGCATGTATATGTATATATATATATACACAACTGTATATATGCAGTTATGAGTAGCATCAATTTGATTAGTCATATCGTATGAGTTTATTAGTTATAACCTGACACTCGATCGGGACTAACGTCAGGGTGCGAGGGGTCGCTCGAATGACCAGTCGTACGAAGCACGATGATATTTGACCCCCTGGAAGGAAAGTTAGTGACGGCAAACTAATGCCGATAACTTCATATGGCTAAATGCCGACGGAAAGAAGTGTTTACAGTCCACTTGGGACTTCGCCACGTGATGATATCGTTAGTTTGGCAGTATTGACTTGTTTATTTGCCAACTTTTCTCATAATTTTTCGCCAAAGATTCACTCTCGTGTAAATATTAATCTGCCCGTGGGAATTTCATCCTTTAGCCAGAACTCGTGTATCAGATCTTCGTGTCTATAGAGATTTCTACTGTGACAATAATAATGAAAAAAAAAAAAAATAAAAAATGTCTTACACTCAGTTTTTCCTTTTTCACTACCGAAAGTATAGCCTGCAAGAATAATATGTAAGACAATGATATTAAAACGAAGTACCGTGCTCTCTTTACGTCCGAAAAGGTAAATGCACGTAAAAAGGTGAAATTAAAAAAAAAAGCCGTATAAAAGAAGTTACATCGAAACGCACCCCTTAAGATAATACTCGACTATCTCGTTACGAAAGTTCTTAAGAACTGTGACTATTGAAAATTATCCGACGACGCGCAAAGCGGCGGAAGCTGAAAGGCAGGTTAAGTGTGACGTAGGATGATCGATACACAGTGGCAACGTAGCCACTCTAAGCGATCTTCAGATTAAAGATGTACCGACTGAGCATGCGAGTGGAGCGACCGTTAACACGCAGGTACATATGTGTGCATATATATATATATATATGTGTACCAGCTCATAAATTCATAGTGCATCAATGCGTCTAATTACGAATAGATCCGCTGCGCAGGTTTCGAGAAGTTGCGGCACGAGCAGCCAAGAGATCAGTTAAAGTCCGGACGACGGCACCTTGTGATCTATTGTAGCCAAGATCAAAACGAACGAGAGTAGAGACCCAAGTGAATGCAAAAGTTCGAGGAGTTTTGACAGGGACAAAAACCGAAAAGGAGAGAAAACTACGTGAGTACGTGCTTCTGTGCCGTTTGAGTGGAGGCCTCTGTGCGTGTTTGTTTTCTGTGCCCTCGCCCTAACAACCAGGGGGTCGTGACTCTTAAAGCCAACTACACAGCCCTTCTGGAACTCTGACGTCGTGTGCACTACACTATACTCCCCCTCCCCACCCGCTCCCACTAGCAAGCTAGGGTGGGCGCGCGCGCAACCCCCCCGCATCCGGGACGTTTGGCTGTCCTATTCATCGCATCCATCCACTCGCTAAGTTCCTTAATTAAGCTCTGAAGATTGTCTACAAAAAGGACATCGCTATCCATGGGCTCGACTGCGTCTTCTGAACATTATAAATGACGAGGGGAGCTCCGCCATGTTGCTCGCTCGCTGGAGGCTAGTAACGTTTACGAGCCGCTATACGTTTCTTGCAACTAGTTAATTAAGTACTGGACGCGAGTGGCGACCGAGAGGGCAAAAAGTAAATTTGCTAAATGATCTCAAGCCGAACCACAAGGTGCGATATGCGACGTTGGACATGTGCGTTCTTTGAAAATTATATGTATATCGGATCGTTCGAGAGTTTCTAATGCAATCGTATGGTCTATCGCAATTTTATTAAGCTGCATTCACAGTGCTAACAGCGTGGCGAGTTCACGTGCGATTCCAGCTGATGGGCAGGTTCAGAGGAACAGAGACGGAAAATGAAAATTTGATATAAAATTTCAACCGTGTCGTGTACCGTCAATATATTTATATTGCTGATTCGTACGATGATTGTAAAAATATTTGTAATCGAGTTAACGAAAAATATAGTATGAATATTTTACGTGAATTTTGAATTTTTTTGGGGGAATTTTGACATGCTTATGCGCACAGCGCGTTACTTTCATTTGATAAAAGTTAATTGAGTGGCAATTGCACAATTGAATTTACATTATTAAGAATTATATCCATATTGTACGTAGAATTATGGAATTTTAATAAAAAAAATTTTAAGCGAACGGGTTAATCGTACGAGTATAAAATTGATGAAATTGAAAAAAAAATTAATGAATACAATTTAGCTTCACTCTGTACCACGCATGAATGTAATAACATTCAAAATTTATAAGTAATCAGACACTTCATCTACAGTAATAAAGACAATAATTTCAATCGAACAACTAGTTTACGCCACTTGCAAAAATATGATGTATCGATATAAAAATACATGTCATGTTGTTACACGTAATCGTTGATAGTCAATAACCTCTTTAAATATTTCATCATACTTGACCAACCCTATTTCATATTTGCTCCCTGCCATCGCCTATCTATCAACTTGACATCCCACTCGCTTCCCCAACTTAAGTAACCCTAAGAACAAACTTTACTTCAAGACTGATTGACAACGCACAACAAATCCAAAACTAACGCACATACATGTGTACCTATAATTCTGACCGAGAGCTCCAAAATATTTGTATTACCGAAAATTGTCACAGATGCAACAAAAAAAGTATTCTCTATAAGAAAAAAGTAATTAAGTCCCATGTGTTTTTTTTCCGATTCGAATGATTTAATTAAGAGCACAGCTAGTGCGTGAATTAACATCGCCAACATCCACACCGACAAATTACACTGGAACCGGCACAAAGTGATTCGGCAGCGGCTTTTAACCCTCGGTACAATTCGAGTGGCTCGCATTTCTCTGATCTTGCGGTAGAGAGTAATAAAAAAAAAATATCACGGAACAAACTCGATAGTAAAAGCACTCGCGGGATTGTTCGCAGGTTCGCTTTAACGTTACAGATATATATGTATATATAGGCGTTTGTATACGTAGAATCATGCGATGACGATACGAGAGGCAATTTGTTAGAAGAGCGCATTTGTCACGACGCATTTAGGATCCCGACCACAGCATTAACAGCCCCTGTCGGTTTTGCTGTCTGCAAGCGTCTCTTTTGTCAGTGCGTGCGCCGCCGTCGTTCGTTGCACGAACGCAGCTACGATCCCAAAGCAATTATGTGTGCACAGCCACTTGAAATCAGAAAGTAGAGCGAGCGGCTGTAATAGCGCCGCGCGTAAATCTACTGAACTTGGAAAGCAATGTTGAGTGCAGAATAACGGGTGCGAAATTTGAAATGAACATTTTTAAATTCTCGAGCTTTCAACGACATGCAACAGTTATTGTACATGGTTGAGTTTTGTGGTTCGCTCGGGATACGTAATAACATTTATGGGCAAATTTAGATTCTATTGGTCCGTTAGGTCTTAGCTAAGTCTAATAAATCTGATTCTAACCTAAATCTACTTTGTGTCTTCGTCAAATAGAATTATGATAGGAGACGTTAGGCGAACTAATGGAATAAAATTTTGTGCAATTTCGGTTGCCATATAGGATACATGATTTTTGCATTTTACATTGCAGATTTGGATTGTTGGATCATGTTGGATTCAACATTTATATTTTTGAAATTTTTAATTTTCATTCAAATTCAACGTTCCCAAAAATCCGCAAGAACGAGTCATGTGAATCAAAATGACTTTTTAGTTGAAAATATTTTAAGCCTAAAGCGTAAAATTTTTCCTTCGCGTTCAAGGAGTTAAATACAAAATAATAAATAACATATTAACATACGAAAAAAAAATATAAAAATCAATCTTAATACAACTAAAAATGCTTTTATCGAATCTACGATAACAATGGCCATTCATAAATGCTTCAATTCACCGACATTTTTTATACGAATTGATCGAGTTCTGACAGTTATCATGATAAATAATCGTATCACCGTATAGACAAAAATCTTTTACCACAAGGAGCGGGTTAAACCCTCTGCGCGCGATTATTTTTCCTAAAGAAATTAGCCAATAAAAAACAAAGAAAAATAAAAGTAAAATAAAGTACGCAAATAAAAGCAAATGCGATTACGTTTATAGCACCACGCAGTAAGGCGTTAATTTGGAACAACTAAAGTGAAACATATACATACACATTTGCACGAACGCACGAAAGCGTGCGCAGTCGCCTCTCTGCATTGTACACACATTCTTCGTAATCACGCAATATCACAGACTTGCAGCAATTGATGGACTAACGGCCTAAATAAAAGTTAACTCTATGCTCGCGTGCCGCTTAAGATCCACATTGTAATAGGATAACGATGATGTCGTGTAAGCATCAAGAACCGAAAGTAAAACATCGCAAAAAGGTATACGACCTTTAATTAAATTATCCCTCGAGAAAGAGGAATACGATCTATTGAAAAATCAATTGGATCTAAGGGAAAAAGAAAAATCGATCAATGCGGTGAACTGAGTTGTCATCTCGTTCCCCATAATTATTTCACGTTTATATTCGTCTTGCAAGAAAATATATGTCGATCTTATAATTTTACGAGAACTTTATCGACATAACCCCCAAAGTAAATAGCTCACGACGAAAATAGTATCCATTATCTGTTCCCTAAATAGAGTGTCGGTTGATTCGTTGGACTCTTGAGATGCTCTGCAGGTCACGTTTAAAATTCATTACGAAGCGTACTTTAAGTAGAGCGTCTGAACGTTTCTATGAACGGATGTAAAGAAGAGGAAAACGGTTAATTTCTTGGTATTCATGTAAAGTGTCAAATGAATAGGAACGTTAACGCTGTGTGATAATTTATTTGCGTTCGTTAACTTCTCTATGACTGTTTGCTATTGGTTCTTTACTTTGCTCTTTTCTTGTATTCAATGATAAAATAACACATTTTGTACTTTATCCTTTACTGAGACAAGTACACTGAGGTCTCTAAACGTTTAACGCTATTAGACTTTAGCTATGCAAACGAATACGTTCATATAATATTTTGTAAGAGTTATTATGCCTGCAGCGAATAATACAAAATTTTTCCACTCATTCAAATGGCATTCCTGGACCTGTTATCACTGCACCAATCCTCTGTACACGTTATCAATCGAGAAATTACTCATAAACGCGCCCGCACATACACGCACGTACGCATGCAACGCTGATGCAGCATCGCACACACCTGCAAAATTGTGCAATTGATAATTGAATATACGTGGGAATTTTTTGGATAAATCGATAATAGGTAGGAAAAACACTGGAAAATCGATAAGCCACTGGTAGTTGAGAATGACGTTATAATAAAATGCTTACCGTGTAAGACAAACACAACACTTTGTCAACGTTAAATTATGTCATAAAATGAGTATGCCTGTGGGTACGTTTTTTTTTGTTTCCATTACGAATACTCGCGGTCAAAATAATTGTTGTCGGTCCGGACAGGTACTCAATTCTGGTTAACAGATATGTATGTACAAGCCGTAATTGATGGGAGGATTTGACACAGGATACAAAATGTTCGTAGACTGCATGGATTTTTATATCACAGAGCAGATTGCTGCGATGGAGTAAATGAGTTAAGGAAAGTGTAAATGCTGTCTGAAGGATGAAGGAGAAAAAGCAAAGTCTGCTCCGGTGACACCCACCTTGCTAGTGGACCACTCCTCTTCGCGCGTTGACCCAAAATCTTCTCGACTACGGTGACATTGCCGCTTCGCGCCGCCTCCAGCAGCTCCTGATCCTTTCCCATGGTCCATTTACACTTGAAACACTCTCAAAATTCACCCGTATCACGTTAATTTCTATTTTACTACGATTACTCGTGTTTCATTGATCCAGCGTGGCCATCTTGAGGCCGACTGAGCTACCCTCTGCCGGCCGCCACTGCAAAGCATACGGAAAGCCGAGCACCCGTATCGCACGGCCGTCAAGTGACAGCTGATACGTTGCCCTCACTTTTCGGTGCAGCGCTTGTATACATTCATCATAATTATCGCGAATGTGCGTCACCCGGTGCGAATTTCAGTAACATGAATCGCGGTCTCGCGCTAAAGTTTTTTTCTCTTTCGTCGGTTCTTTTTGCTTGTCATTCATCCTTGATCACACAAAATACAGTGCTTAGCGGTAAGGGGTTAACCTATGAACTGCATTTAAACATTGTATATTTACATATGTCAGAGTCATAATTATGTAAATTTATTTATCATAGATGATTCCTATATTCTTTCGGATTTACTATTTATGTACTTTTTCCTCTATGGCTTTCTATTTATATATTAGTTAGAGGCCTAATTATTCAGTTTATCTCTGTATAAGCGAATTAATAAAAAATTAATTCAGGCATCATACCAAAAATTAATTAATTCTTTCTCGAGATATCCGCTTAAAACAATTTTAAATAATTATTTTATTTTATAAAAGTATTCTGTATTGGAAAATATATTTGAAAGAATTCATTCGAAGTAAGAATTCAATTTAAACATTCTGAATACTTGTTTTTCTCAACTAATTGGAAATTGTTTTGTCTATAAAACTGTATTTATCAGTTTATATCAGAATGTGAGGAGTCTTTATAAAGTCTTAATTTATATTACATGCTCAAATCAGGAAACATAGCAAATATGATACAGAGACTTGGCCACAACATACTTACCGGAGCAAACTAGTTATAACCGTGTCTTTGATTTCATAGAACTCAGAGTTAAAAGTCGTATCCTTTATTGTTAAATATGATTTTTCAGGCATCATACCAATTATTTGCCAAACATAAAATTTTAATTAAACAACTGTATGCTACTGTTTCTATATCAAATTAGATATTATTGGAACATCGCTCAATAGATTATTGTACTGCATCTATGTTTTGTAAGAAAAATATTTTAATAATTTTTCATTGTCATTGATTTCATTATCTTATTTTTACAATGTAGCAAATACTGTACTGCAACTAGCATAATATGTACTAAATTTTTAATTCTATAAACAATACCTTGCTACGTTTCATGCAGTTATACTTTCGCTGATGTATCATATGCTGCGAGAAACTTTCATTACAATTTTTGAATAACGAGAAGCTATTTTATTTGCATATTCGCTCTGCAATATTGAATTCTATAGCTGCTACCGATTCTAATTTTTATTCACATATTATACCTAGCAAATTTTGTAACGATATAATTTATTTAAACATTAATTTACATGTGATGTTTGATATTAGAATTCATCATATTTTATTACAATACTTTGTATAAAAATGTTTTGTATGAATATACAAGAATGCATTATTCAAAATTGGTTTTGTTATTCCTTACTTATAAGAATTTAAAAAACATGTAAATATACATTCAGACACTAGATTATTAATATTCAATACTCCAGAATATATATATACATTTTCATTTTATATATCTGTCAGAATTTCTATAAACAAGATTAATGTAAATATCTAGAGCAAAACATTATTTAAGTGAACTTCAAGCTAGAATAATTTACATACCAAATCGCTAGCTATACAAAATTTTTACCTTGGCTGATATATGTTCACTTTAGTAAGAACACGAGCCCAAGTAGATCAGATCTATACAAAATTAACACAGCCACTAGATAATCTCTAACTGAATGCACATTGGATAGCGCGTTAGTAAAATTCTTATAGATAAATTTTTATTACTCAATGTAAATACGCATTCCTGAAGAATTTCCAAAAATATATGAATATCACAAGATTAAATAGAGTCTCACTCCAAGTATGTACCATATACTAATTACAAAATATTTGGGCATATCCAATTACTTTCTCCCACTGCCACATGTCCACTTTACAATGTATTTATCAATTCTTACTGATTAATGTTGATAATCATTTTACAGATGGCAGCAATGTAGCGATATCATTGACGGATTATAATTCATCAGAAAGAAATGACCAAGCATTCACTCAACAAACCACTTTTGCAGCTTCTAGTAACTTTACTATTGATATTATAAATATTCCTCAGAAAGTTTCATTTATAATAGCTCAAGTTCACACTTATCAATATAATGTTACATTGGCCTATGATCCTACGTCATTTAATACTTCAAGCAAAAGCGTGTTTGGAACGAATCTCGGCCTTACGATTATCATAAACGGAGAATCCGCAGCTCAAGTATTCGTGAGCAATGATAACATCGTCGACGTTGACGCATTAGTTGCAGTGGTGGCGTATCCTGTTACAGGTGCGTATTTCAATACATATTGAAAACAATTAAAATACAAAAGAAACACGAAGAGAAGAAAAAAAAGAATAAAAATTATTAAATTGCTAAAACTTATCTCTTATCTGCATTCAAATTAAAAAGCCTTTTACTATTCATGGGACTCAAAATTTATGTTGCATATTTCAATAATTATTTTGATATTCCAATTTATTATATATTTTGAA
>JARQSV010000729.1:59910-70851 GCA_030142285.1 Calameuta idolon | reverse complement strand
TACTCCCTATCACACGTTAAGAATATTACCAAAACATATCGACGAATACATATTTCCTGCAACAATTTATTACTATCCCTATAGCACCGATGCCAGGGGGCTGCAATATGGAATTCGATCTCGAAATTGCTCCGTTCCAAAAATTGGTCGTCAACGAAGCGACAGTAATCGTTGACGCACAACCGGCTGCTGCACCGATGACTCAAGAAATTTCAAACTCCTGCGAAAAACATCCTGTCCATCATGAATCCTATCGCCTATATATGCCCGAACAAGATTTTACTACTGAAACATATTTTCTAGCAATAACAAATATGTTAACAGTTCAAGAAGTTGTGCGCAATGCGGAAAAGGTACTATATTTTATCTCGATTTTTATTCAATTCAAACATTAAATACAAAAAATTAAACTTAACCCTTTTAGTGCAGACCGAAGGAATTTTACCTAAGCGAAAAAAAAAAACCGAACCAATTTCATGTAATTTAGAAAGGATTGAGAGAAAAATAAAAAAAAGTAAGAATGACATTTACAAAATTCCAAAAAGAAAAAGATTACGAAATGAAGAAAGTATCCCTAAGGTTTTTATAAATTTATTTTGATCTCCCAATGCGAATAGTGAAGCGCCATCGCATATAGTTGCTCGGCACTGAAAGGGTTAAAAATGTTGTTAAAATTTAAGAGGTCTATTCAATTTCTAAAGTCGATATAATAAAGAAAATTTCAATTTTCCTCAAAACCATTTTTGTTTATCGTTTTAAGAGAAACTGTAAAGATTTGAAGTAATTAAATTTGCTGTTAACTTGAATTAACATATTTCTTTTGTACTACATGTTATTTGTCATTAGGTTCCAGTGCTAGCAAATACATCCCCCATGAGGCGCGTGTACAGCGCTTACCCTGGTACCGGATCATCGTACGTCGTAATTGCAACTTACGGAAACTACTCTGCTGCATATGTGCCGATTTTTACGTACGCATGCAGTCCTCTCTTTTGGCAGGACACGTGTCAGGTGTTAAGTACGAACGAATGCATAAATATTTAAAAATTTGAGAAGAAAAAAAAACCTGAATCGCTCTCTTCTTTCTTTTAGCAACCACTCTGTCCAAGTTGCTCTGTGCTGTAACATTGTTCCTCGGAATCTTCGTTGCCTTTTTAGGGCACAAATTCGTTAAGACTGAAATGTTCCTATTGGGATGCCTGTCAGGTGGGATGATCAGCTACATAATAGCTGTCGTATATGGAGATTTTAGTCCAACAGGTAAGCTTCAGTGTCCGTCGCTTTAGCCGTTTAGTCACGTAATATCAATATGAAAAAAAAAATAATAATTTTACGTAACGGAAATTACACTTCATTGCGTTGCCATAGTCACGTTGGTAAATCCATGGCTGATCATAAAGTCAATAAACTCTTATTAATAACGAACGTAATCCAACGCGTTCAAACAATTCCTGATCATGAATATAAATAAAAGCAAAGATATATAAAAAAAAGGAAGCATAGAGAAAAATACTGGGTAAGATTTTATTGAAAGATTAAAATATCAATGTCAATGTTCAAGGCAACATCAACATAGCTCTGGCGGTTGGAATCGTAACTGGAATCGTCTGCCTGAAACTATGGTTGTCTTATGGGATGCCACTGCTCTTGATCCTCCTGGCCACAGTGACCCTGGGATCCTTGTGCTCTTGCATCGTATATTTCAGTTTGCCAGGTACAGAACTAAACGTACATACATACAAGTGCGCAAAGTCCTAGCCGAATTTATGCGCAATGAAGGCTGTTACAAATTATAGGAAAATAATGAAAGCCAGCTTAAAGCAAGGGATGAGAGCTCCCCCGAAGTTAGTCCGAGTTTGGCGAAGGGATGAAGCACAGCCAGTCCCCCATAGCTTCTATCAATGTTATCCACTCATGTGGAAACTTCGCTTGCCGAATCCCCCGATGCTGCAGAAGCGACGGGCATTCGTGCCTCCCGCCTTTCTCACCGTAACACGCTGCCAACCCCCCGATATCTCTCTCTCACACACACACACACACATACTCACCAGGAGAGAGAGAGAGAGAGAGAGAGACGCACGCGCGAGTACACACATACACACTCCATTTCTCACTCTATCAGCCTCTCTCTTCTTGAAATTCCCCTCAGTTCCTCTTCATCCAAAGTATCCCTAGTCCCAGTTCCAACTCCGATCCCCCCGACCAGCACCATCTCCCAATTTCATTCCGTTCCGTTTCGTTCTATTCCATCTCTCTCTCTCTCCTTCTCTCTACGCCTGTCCTTGCCCCTGGCAGCCTCTCCTGCTTCATCCCATCCCGTCTCGCCACCGCTCCCCAACCGTACACGCGCTCCCACCAAATGCCGTAACCAGCTTGGAAGATTCGCATTTACCTAATTGTGTCCCCATATTTATTTAGCGTAGAACGTATTTAGATTACACGCTCGGTACATCGGTAACTGCATAAAGTATCCCGCGGGAGGTAACAGGGGTGCATTGGGCTTCCATTGTTACCCAACTCTACTCACGGTCATCCTACGATTCTTCCGCGTGCCACATCTTGCCACGTTGAATCGCGGTCAGAAGCGAATTCTATTTTCCTAGTGTTCCGATAACGCGTTCTGTAAATGTCAGAGGTCACGTCGCAATATCTTTATGGGAATTTCATTTTTACATATCGATCATTTTTATTTGTCAATCACTTTTGCAATTTTTCTTCATCAAGCTACGATCAAAACCAATCCGGCACCAGATAGATTCGCGACATCCCGATGATAACAGAATCTCATTCTAGACAACTGTCCGTCTCATTTGTAGCTTCCCAAGCGTCGATCGTATCTCGCAACGTCGATTCACGAGCATCAAGTCCCGGTCCTGAAGTAAGCACGATCAGCGACAAGAAAGTCACATGCAGCTCAATTGATTTCAAATGCTATCGCGCTGATCTATCTCTCTTGTCGAAATCGATCCTCAGCACCCTTCACTCGCACATTGATGCTCCTGGAAGCTACGGATGCAATTGGGTCCACGTTAGGCACGGATGACGCTGAAGGACTCTGATCCAGTTGATCGAACGTTTTTACTTTCAGACGGTCTTGCACTCCTCGAAAACGATCTGAACTTTTGGCTAATCTTTCTGTTGGTCATCCTGACGACTGTGCTCGCCCTCTGCGTTTTACCCTACAGGGCCAATATCATCTGCCGCGCTGTAGTCGGTTCTTATGCTGTGATACTACCCATCGACTACTACATTGGCTCGAATCTCAAGTACATCGTCATCAATGCTATCAGAAGAGCAACTGTCACTGGATTTAATCTTGCCATTATACATCCACCTTATCAGATAAAAGGTAAAGGTTTTGCATGCACATTCTATTCCTTTAAAAGGAGCAACTTTGATTGTGCCAGCAATTCAATTCGTTGAGCGATCGTAAGAATGTACCAAATTTTTCAGATATCACCCTAACATGCATTTGGATCATCCTCACGATATTTGGCACGAAGGTCCAACTCAGGCAGATCAAAGGGAAGCCTCCGTTCCCACCGGCTCCCTTAAATTCTCCATCTGCAAGGCGACGCCATACGGAGAGGACGCCGCTGCTCGTTTCCTCTACAGTTCCTATTATCATATTGGGAGATGATAGCGACGATGTCTTTTATTCGCCTAACCACAGGTGGTTTAATACAATTTTAAAGCGATGCTGGCCTCGCTCGAGGAACCTCTGAACTAGCCTGATTGGTTCTGATGCGCTTTTTATGCTGTAAACATTTCTAAAATACGTCATCTGTGCTAACGATACTGGCGAGGTGTTATCGAGTTGTCGCTAATTAGGCGATCGATTAAATATAGAAATAAAATACTATTTTTTTTTACCAGCTGATATCAAGCTATTTTTTTATGATTTTAACTAATGCAGTGCCCCTGATAAAAGTATACTTAGGAAGTATATGTTTCTATGTTTTGTTATGTATCTTAGCGTTGCTTAATGCATAGCACAATAAACGTCATTATTTTATGGAGTCGAAATACAAAAGTTGTGCATTCTCTTTTCCCTTTGAAATATTAATGTTAACGCGGTGTCTTTGGTCGGCATGTAAGTCCAAGTGTATAAGAGCGAGAGATACAGAAATTTATTTGCCCATATTATAATTTAATTTAAACGATACTGGGAAGTTTTCACGAAGGTAAATAATCGTCTGTGTAATTAAGATCTTCATTAAAATCAAATAACATTTATTGAATCGAGACAGTGACACCTAACAATGGTTCTATTATCTACTACTTACAATCTTAGAGGTAATCACAGCAACAATATTATCTCATTATTCACAACACTTACATAGATTACTGCCGCAATATTATATTATTCTCGTTAATAACTTTGTTTATACTCGTACAATGTATCTGTTATTATTAATATTATCGAATAATAAGGAAATGTTATACCACTTCTGCGCCAAGTTCATCGGAACGAATTTTATCCTGATTACGGATACTTTCGCTATATTCGAATTATTCCTTTTTTTTACAGGAAAATAATAAACGCTTTTTCAAATTTTCCAATCACCGTTTTTTTTTCCCCAACAATTCCATATTTATAGTTTTTTTTTTTGAATGCACATTTTAAGAAATGTATATTGGTCGAATCCTATTATAACGTAACGCCGTTTACGCGACTGATGAATTTTTCTTGTCGTCATCAATCCGTACGTGAGATACGAAATATCGAGTACCGTAAATTTTTAATTTCAAGTTTAAAGACATGATCGAATATTTTTCGCTAAATGTACAAGGAATCTTATTTTTTAATAATTTTTATGCGTTACATGTACAATGGTCATGTATTTACATATATAAATTTACAGTTTTATCTGCGTCTTAAATATTACATTCGCGCACGATTTAAACGTCGTTGTATTGATTTTTCCTAGAACGCGGAAAAGTGTACTATCAATTTGAAAGGTGCAAAAAGCTCATCCCGAGCACCGTACGCAATACTTGAAGGCATCTCTTGTTGTACGTAACCAGAGAGAACTATCGACATTTTGATGAAGCTTAAGTAAAATTTGACGTCTTACGTTATGAAACGAGTTAAATTCAGTGGGAACAAATTCGAGATAAAACCAAATGAAAACTAACAGATCAGCCGACATTGATATATTTTACTTCGAGTGATAAAATTGACGAACTTGAAGAACGCAGTAAATTCAATATCTACGCAATGTATACGACATTAAAAGTTTGGTCGATCGTCATTATTTAGAAGGTCCGAGACGCGGAAGTGGTATAAAAAGAATAAGTCAAGTACTTCGTCCTCTCAATTGGAATTCTCGATGAATGGATACTTAAAATTGGAAGCGAAACTACTCGCGTCAAGTGGAAGTCTTCCGAGATAGTTTTTCACATTTTATTCGTTTATTTTCCAAAAATATAAATTTAAAACTAATATACATTATTCTTCGTTAGGTGTATCATATAAACTTCTAACAAATTACACTGGTTAAACTGACCGTAGGCGATATTTAAGATAAAATGCCGCGCTGCGGATTGGGCTTTTCTCTTTGCGCGTGTGGCTCTTACGTCCGTCGAGGTTAGCTTTTATTTATTATCCACGGTAAACTACTGTTCTATCTGCTTGAGCGACCATCGCTACGAAAAAATAAAATAAAAGAAAACATAAATTGCGCAAGAGGCTATTCGAAAGATCGAGAAGAATCTTCTTCGATTTTGACGAAATTCTCAAGGAACGAAGGATCAAAACGTTTCAATTTTTGGATTGATCATTGGAAATGTCAATTTTATAGGTTCTTACTCGTGAATTGTTATATGACTACTGAATAAATCATTGTTGAGTTCAATAGCAGATAACACGATAAACCAATGCGATCCGGTCAAGAGAAATGTATTGAGCCATTCACATATCACGATAACGAAAAATTGTATCGATTCTGTATTACTGGATCCATCTATGTATATACATAAGCATATGAGTTATTCAGTCGAAATGCACCAACTGAAGTTAGCGCATCCATTTGATTCTCACAGTAAAACCACATTCAGGTTGTACGTTTGGGCTGAACAACGAGGGTACAGGTATTTACTGCATTCACCAAAATAAAACATGTCCGCATGTGCTCGATGAATGTAATGAATAATGTTTTATGAAAAAAAATGTATTAAAATTGTGTGAAAAAATTAAAAAAAAAAAAAATCACTAACAAAGATACAATTAAATCGCAATCGAATTTATCGAACGAAAAATCGCCCGTAAGGTTATAAGCGAGATCGTTCGGGAACCTTCGTAAGTTTCCGCCTTTCTTCGTGTTCCATGGGACCTAATAGAGAATCTTGTCGAACACCTCGGTCGGGTCCCATCGATCAGACGAAATCTTATTTTTCATCTGTCCCGTTCGAAAAGCTGCGCGTTTCGCCGATAACGATCGAAAGCACAAATTTAATGGTCAAACGTGTCAGTGAGGAGAGACGGGTTGAAACTTAAGTAAAAGTAGGCTCGCTATTGTGATTATTATTTGTAATATTTATTTCTTTAATAAATCAAACGATATTTTGGACTCGTGAGTGACTAACGGGTTCTGCCATTTTCAAAGGGAATACACTGACGGTCGATCGTGGTATGAAGATTACGTACGTTTAAGGCTTTTTGGGGTTGGAAGGTGGAATGCGCGTCTGAGCGCTACTGTCAATCTTTACTTTATATACAATTGCAATATTTCTAAATGTACATTACAAACTAACGAGAGTAACAAATCCTATTTAACATTACCCTTTATACAGAAATCATAAGAGAGTCTCTTAATTGTCAAAGCAGCCGCGGGTATAGGGTTGCTGAGTAACCTCGTTATCCTACCTGCACGACAGAGTCCTTTTACAAAATAAAAATCCAAAATACGCAGGGAAAGCGCCATTTTTTAAAAATCAGTATAAATTCTATGATAGCCCAACCAAACCTAACCCAACTCCTCCCAAACGATTTTCGAAAATTTATTCCATATTTTTTATTACAATCACGAAGATCCCGTTATCGCATCGTATCAGTACCGTCGGCAGGAGTGAACTTTTGGAGAATAAGCACGGTTAAAAATGAAAATACACAATATTTTTTTTGAGATTCTTAATAGAGATTTTATTACGAAAGTCCAGGACATGTCGAGAAACTAGGAAAGCTTGTATTGTCCCAGTGGCGACACCTAGACAGATGTTCTGTAATTACGAGAAAAAAAAAGTCAACCAGAAAACTGATACTGAAAATCGATCAATTTTTTTAAATGGACTATATAAGTTGAGCTTAAGTTGAGTTTATGAATTTCTGTTCGATTTTTGATTTTAAGGTATAGGTGTGTATCGAGCTTTGGAATTTGACGAGATTAATATAAAAACCAGTTCAGTATTCAGTATCGGAGCAACCGGTGCGAATCTGGTTACCAGTTAATCGGCTTGCGTACTGATACGAAATGGCGTAAAAACATTGAAATTTGACGAAATCGTGCGCGGGATGCGACGAGAAAATTGACAAAATATAACTCGACCATGCATGAAATACGTGGCCGGTTATCAGTGTAATTTTGAATTAAGCGATAAAACAACTCTGTCCCTTATCAGAAAATAAATATTAGAAAATCATTAAGGTGGATCCCCACCGACAAACGAATTATCATAAATGGCACGCAACCCTGTCTCGGATTGAAGTTCGTTCATAAAACGAAGAAACAGAATAGGTTCCTCGTACGAAGGAGCGCAGCTCCATTCCCTACGTATTGCTGTTGAACACGAATAAATGCCTTTTAATTTTTTCAAAAAAAAAAAAAAAAAAACAATGCATCGAAAATGACTACAAAATTGTACTAAAGGATTAATAATACATACTATAAGTGAATACGACGTCGTCGCATGCCATATTTCACGACTGAACGTAATAAAGACGCACGCGTTGTCTCCCTTGCAAATGCGGGAGCGAGCAAAGTGAAGAGTAGCGACTAAAGAGTGAAAAAGTAAAAAAAAGGATAGAAGAAAGACCGAGTGATAATATAAAACGTGGATGCACGTTACAGCGTTTTGAGGGACACGAGCAGCCCCGGGAGTCACTTACGAGCGGAGCAATTATTCGCTTTCGTGTCTTTGGCATGCGTCGCGAGTGAAAGCACCGAAGGCTGAATAGTGAGCAATAGATAGATACAGCGGCAGCCCTCGTATTTCTCGACGCCATATCTCTCGATAAATGCGATGGCCGCCGGAAGAATCCACCCTCGGCAAACGCTATCAATCCCCAGACTCCCGAATGAACGTCCCCCCTCCCCACCCTCCCCCGCACCCTCTATTCGAGATTCCCGATCCAGGGTGCATCTTCGCCGAGTGAGAGAGAACGTTCAACCTCGGAACGCTCTTTCCCTCAGATTTCGCGTAATCGTGCAGTAATTATCAGATCCGAATGCGCCAATCGCTCCCGATAGATTAACCGCGCACGGTTCGAGATTCGCGAACCAATTGTCGATTGTCCTTCGGAGCGATCGTTAAATCGACTACGTTATATTTATACATTTTGCTGAAGAGTACAAAAGGGATGACGCAACGACGAAGAAGTCGGTATCGAGATAATGGCCAAGGGAGATGAGGAATATTTTTTTCTTTCTTTGTCCACGTCTCTCCCTTACTTTCTCTCGGTTGGCTATTCGAAGACGGTGAGATCCGTGTGTCTCGCATCGACAGACCAGTAGGCGATAAGCAATGCGGGTAAGAAGGTCTAGGATGGTCTGATGGTTTGCTGGTGGACTTGGGTAGAGATCGGTAGGGTTAGGTAAATAGGTAGAACGGGTATACCCTGCATGACCCGGGTTCGACGAAATGCATCTACAATATTATAAGATATAAGTAATAACAGTAAGATAGCTAAGTAAAATATGTTCCGAACGGGATTGAAGGGAGGGGAGGGAGGTTCCAGGAGGAGAAAGGACTGTACGCTCTTATGCTCTTACGTTCATTCGTAGATTCGTAGATTTCTAGGTTCGTTGGTTCGCTCTGTGTTCGCTCACTCACTGGTATCGGAGGTGTGCACTGGGGTGGTCGCCGGCGTACTGGGCTGATGCTGAGGGGGTTGCGTCGGAATCCCGAGGGAAGCAAGGAGCGGGCGGGGCACCATTCCAGGGGCGGGCGGAGGTGGTGGCGGGCTCTCCTGGCCAACGAGCAAGCTCGCGGCCGGGAACCCGAAGAGCTGGGATCACTGGAGCCTGGGCCAGTAGTTGCCCGTCAGGTCCTGGGTCTGCGACGGAATCTGCACCGGCACTGATACGCCTGCTGATATCACACCTGGAACGAAATAACGCCAGACGTCTTGTTACGTGGATTTTGGTATTCTGTTCTGTAATCCTGTGGAGAAATCTTGAGGAATTTTGAAAAAATTTTTTTACTCGAAAATCTGCTTGTCGATCGAATGGCTCTTGAAAATGAAATATTCTTATTGAAAGATATTTCATTGCCTGGTGAATATATTGTTGACGTTAGAAATATGTGTTAAGTATATTTAGACAGCAAGACAGACTTCTAAATATATTTAGAGCACATGTCTTCTAAATAGGATACAAGAATACTGCGGTAATGCAGTCAGTCCTGTTCCAAGCTGTTTGTCGTCCATTTTCTACGGCATCCGAGACTCGCTGATAACCAGTCCAGTAATCATTACCTGTTATCATTCTCCGGTGTGGCTCGTTTTACTCTATTATTTTGATTAAAAAATTTTCAAAAATCTGTCAGCATCTTATTTCTCATACCAATTGCTCATTTATTCGACTCCCTATAGACTTCTACCTGTTTCTATCGTGAGCGTACGTCATAATCAGATATGCATAATTGACGTGTACTGCACATGCACCTATCAGCAGTATTACGCTCGATCCTAAAAATTCTTAAGCCGAGTATCAGCCTCAACGCACGACCCGATGCTGGTACAGTAAACGTAATATCAGAGACAAAACAAAAATTCTTCAAGCAGAATTTCGTAACTAATATCCCAAAAAATGCGCTCCATACGGCGAACGACGTAATACGAAACTTAAAAAAAAGACACTATTAACATCGAAATTTGATCCAATCGGTATCATTTCCAAAATCATACGGAGATGCAAACGATCCCGCTATCCCATATGGTTAAAAAAAAAACAGAAAAAACTGTCGATCGTCTCCGCTTATGAAAATCAGCTGTTACGACTCCAGTATCGAATACCGGAAGGTCATCGCTTGAGCATCGAGCGTCTCTGGATCCTCATGGAATTCGGTAGGTAAAGTTTCGTCGTTCAGAAACGTAAGACGATTATGATGGATAACGCGAACCATTCGCACATAAGACCATTCCAATGTTCCATCGTTCCGGCGTTCCACTCGACTCCCGTAGGTATATGTACAATATATATGCTGGTATGGTATATATATATATATGCACACAACCCTATTTCCTCCCCTTTGGGTTCGCACGTTATTGAGCGCTCGCCCAGCCGAGGCGAGACCCAACCCATCCACATCCTCCGTTCACCGCGCTAGCAAGAGGGCCAGAAAGGAGGAGGTATTGGCAGTGGTAGTGGTGGTAGCACTGACGGTAGTAGCGTTGGTGCCGGTGCTATGGTACTACTGTCAATGGTGGTGGGAGGTAGAGATGGAAATGGAGGTGGAGGCATAACACAGAGGAAGCGGCGGCGACTAACGGTGGTGGAGGGTTGCTCTCCACAGCCCGCGGCTTTTGCTAAACGGGGGATGTGAGAAACGAGAAAATAGAAAATTCGAGGGGAAAACCACTGAACATCCCATTCTTCGATTCAGCCGGCGGCGCCATGCGAGATTTGTTTTAAAATCCTTTCACGATTCTAGCGGTCTTCCCGGTAAGCACTAAGCGCGATACGGCACACAACTTATGTAGATTCCGTGCGAACTGAGCTT
>JARQSV010000729.1:43148-57139 GCA_030142285.1 Calameuta idolon | reverse complement strand
AAATTGTAATAATATTGGATATTGCATGATTGCTAGTTTTTTATCAGTTAATATCAGAGTCTGATATGGTGGTTCGATTATATGTGGAAAACCATTCGTTCTTATTAATAATCATTTATTCAATCATTTACACGTTACTCCATACGGCGCACGATTCTCTGATGACGGATTGAGCATTGCTTTTAATGTTCACGAATGATGCTTTGCGATTAGAAAGTTTCCAGGCACGATGTACTTAATGATCAATTTTTTTCTGTAGATCTTTGAATCATTAAGTTGGAGAAATGTTTTATCAGTGGATCCTGACGAACGATCGATCGAGATCGAGCTTATATTTCTATCTTTTGTTACTCGTGATAAGTATTGCTGAGATTTCGTAAAAATGTTGATAACTGGAGTTTTGGGTTACAATGTTACAGATTTTACCTCGAGTTAAGAGGATTTCTTCTACTCGATAAATGAATCCACCCTCGTCCCTGGGGTATACAAAGTAATCCATAAACACACAAAGTTTTTCTCGTATTACTTAAAATACCATACCTATTTGTTCAAATATTACCTAGCAAGAAGATAAAATGCACCAAATCATAAGCAAGAACTCTCCATTGTTTCGTTCTACGACGTGTCGACGAAAAAGGATGTAAAAAGTTTAAATAACATCCTCTGGTAGACGGTATCCGATAGCGAGCGAAAGAAAAGAAGAAAAGAGAAAACCACCACGCTTCTCAATAATCCAGTAAAGGCATAACGTGTATAACGTTGCCAGCAGACAAGGTTGCCATTGATTATACGAGTCTCGCGAAAATCGATTGGTCCAAAGTGAAGCGCCCAGGGAATAAAGTGTCGGCCTAATCCGCGCGGGAAGATGCCAAAGGATCTCCATCCAGTCTCTATCGAGCCGCCTCGCGTTGGCTTCTCAAAGCAACGAGGAGCCAGCAGAGAAGAATCCCAGGCCGGTAAGAGTTCGGCCATTGCGTGAGAGATGCGAGTTGATAATCGCGTCGGAGTGGTGTGCGTCGTAGAATCAGCAAGTAGGTATAGAAGGTAGAAAAGCGGGAACGGCCAATCAGAGGGCTACCTCCCCGGGGACGCGACGTTGCCATGGTTGCGTTCGAACCCTCTTAGGCCTTCCACTCGATCCCTCGCGGATCGACTCGGCCGAGTCGAGCGGAGCTCGGCTGTATAGTCCGTCGTCGTACCCAATCGTATCGTGCCGCACACTCCCGTAGATCACACAGCGCGCCGCACCCCACGCACATAGTACCCACGGGGCACCGCCACTCCACGCCACATCCGGAAAGGAGGAAGGAGGACCACGTCCCCGAGGATGAGAAAGACGAAGAGGAAGTGAGGAACGAGTACAAGGAGCAACAAAGTTCCATCGAGTGCCGCAGCATCTCCTCGACTTTCCTATCACTGGTCCATCCAGCCATCCGTCGATCCGTATCCGTACACGTCCGTTCGTCCGTCTGAGCGTCGGACGGTTCACCCGTTCGTCCTCTCTCGCACGGGCTCTCCCGGTTTCCTGCACTTAGCAAGATCAATACCAGCCAACGAGGCTTGAAAACATGCGTCAACACGGTCTTGCACTGTTTGTACGTCCACATAACGCTGCGCTCAAGCCGCCCCCTCCCCCCACCCGTTACTGCGCTACCCCTGACCCCGAGCGGCATGGAACGGCCAAACAATGTCCAACAAGGCTGCGTACATATTAGTTTATACCGCCATGCGTCACCCCGCGGACCGACCGCCGGTATTAATTAAAATAATACGTCAGCCACTCGACTCGTACCGACTCTGTAGTCGAGGTCCCGAACATTGGCACAGTCGATCTGGACTTCCGGCTGGTAGAGACCAATGTGCCAGGGTTATTCAGGAGCGTCGCAAACACCCCAAGACGGTGCCCGGCATGGAAATCAAATTGGACCTGTTATCTTCAGTTGGTACGATGCTCCTGGACCCAGCCTCACATGCACGTCACGTGGATCGCTACGATCATTATGATCGTTCGCTACTGCTAAGTCACGTGAACGACTGTAGGGTCGTCGCAGCCTGGTATAAACGGTTCGTTCTCTCCCGTTGACATTTCTCGCTGAGATATTAAATAAATCGACAAATTATACGTGCAACGACACGGTTCAGCAAAAGTTCTTCAAAGCTACATCAACTCGGTCATGTTTGACGTACATAGGTCTGACGTATGATATTATATTTATAGGATTTGAATTAGTCTTGCGTGAAGATCCCTACGTGCTTGGTTCTTCGTTACGGAAAAAAAAAAAAATGTCTGTAAGAAAAAAAAAAGAAAAAGTGAACGCTCGGAGAAGATCGCTGCGTCTGTCTACTTGACGAAGCATGAGCTACGCGCGTTCCAGCGTAACGAGAGAACGTCGGACGGCTGCCAATTGGAACTTTGATCCTGAAGGAGCAGAGCGTCGAGAAGGAGTGCGGGAAGATGATCCAGGACTAAAAACGTAAGGGAGGACTCACACCGCATTCTCACGCACATTCACACTCACCTGGATACGTGCCTCAGGCAATCCAATCTTCTCGGCGAGACGCTCCCGTGCAAACACGTCCGGATAATGCGTCCGCTCGAATTCTGCAAATCAAACGGTCGCAACAAGTGCTGGTTATTAAGGGGCGGCTCAGGCTGAAAAACTGAAGGGCGTTTTGCCAAAAGTCTCGAAATCATCGAGTGCCTCTGCACAGTCGATACTCGACGTATTCGCGAGCCTCACTGGGACGACTACACGTGTACGTACGATATTAAAAGAAAAGAAAGAAAGAAAGAAACCTTACCTTTTTCCAGACTGTCGATCTGCTCGTTGGAGAAGGACGTTCGATTGCGCTGAAGTTTCCGTTTCAGTCTGAGCCGCACCTGAGAGTCCTCGTCGCCCGAGGAATTGTGCTCCGAATTACCATCGGACGTCGTCTCCTGCTGATGAGACAGAAGGGTGCCGGCGTCTGTAAATAAAATTAGAGAAGTAAGAAATTTCATAGCCGCGTTTACCGTGGCTTCTCGGAACAGCCTCCGCTTCTTTACATGGGGGAGGCGACGCTAGTTTTCTTTTAGTGCGATTATCATTGTTATTATTATTATTAGCGAGACAAGACCGAGGCTTTACGTCGCATGTAAATTTGGATCCTTCCTCGAATCGATAATAAATCGTTAAAGTATTCCCTGCTATCGGCTCTGTCAGTCCCTGCCGTGTAGTCCTGTCGCACGTGGAATCGGGTTCCTCCTCGCCCTCTATCCCTCCCCCTCTCACTCTCTCTCTCCCTCTCTCACTCCTGTCTCCTCGCTACGAAGCCAACCTTCAGGGCAGAGCGTAGCGCGCTGTATCCAAGCATCCGGATTATATTGAATATAATGTCGACGAGGTCGCGATAGAGGGAGTATCGCGTGCTGAGGGCTGCAGGTTTGCTAGCGACGTATCTAACGTATAAGGGGTATCGACGAGTACAGAGTGTAGAGGGCGAGGATAGGCTGATGCCTGCGTACGCCTGTCAACCCCGTCAACCCCGTCAACCTCCCCCCCGTCCGCCGCCGCGATTACCTTCCGCCTCCGCGCATCCAACCCTCGCGCGTTCACTTCGACCCTCCGTACCTCTCTGTGTCCGTCCGTCCGTCTCTATGCTTCTCCACGTCCATCCGTTTCGCTATCCATCCGTTCCGATATTCCTAACGCCATAAATCCCAAAGGATTCCGTCGCGTAACTCCCAAGCACAACTTCCTGAAAAAGTCCTCCAGCCAAAATACCATCGATCGCTTCTCGACGAAAGACGCGTGTGGTTTCCCATCAAAATTTCTAGTTACCACCGGCATCCCCTTTTTTCGCTATTGAACCACCAGCGGCGTGTCACGAGCCTTAACCGAGCATACGTGCCGTTGTACTAGCCGGTGGCACACTCCTGACTTCTACATGGCCAATTTCTCTCTGAACCGCGAGATCATGTGCACCTATTCTAAAGGCACCCTGCTGCGAGGGAGTTCTACAGGCTATTCTGCAGGGTCTGTCCCATACTACTGGCAGTTACGGTCCCTTCCACCCGCCCGCTCATCATCCGGCTTTAATGTGATTATCGAACGAGACGCTGTGTGGAATCAGCACGATCCAATCTGCAATCCCGGACCCCTTAGACGATTTCGGTTATATCCTATTAGGCAGGGCCGATGCGCCGCGACGCGTCTGCTCATGGGCGCAGGTACGTCGCCTTCGTTCACGTCCTGACTCTTGCCAAGCTACTTTCGCTCAGCTGTCCGAATCGTCTTAGGCTCTTTACGTAATACGTAAGCAGTACCAAAGTTCGCACGGTTACCTATTCAGAGAATAGAGTGCGGTATTCTTGCTTGGAATTAAACGAACGGGAGGCTGGAGTTATTGTCGGCTATACTTTTGTATAAGAATTATTATATAAGGAATAGTATCAATGCTGGCACCAAGGACGAGAACATTACAAAGACACAATGAAACTTCAGGGTGATAAAAATATTTTCTTATTGTACACTTCGTCGATAAATATATTAATAATATATGATATCTCGTATATCATATTTAAATATAAGTAAAATCTTTTTTAATAATTTTTTTTGCTCGTATTGTTAGGAAACAACTGAAGTAGAGAATAAGAATATAGAATTTGTAAATAAAGTCTTTCGAACGTACATAATATATATTAAATATAAAATAAAGGTGTCTTTTGAATAACAATCCATTTTTTACCTATCGAAGTTCCATGCAAAAGAAAGACTAAGATTTAAAGTTCTGTTTCTGGATAGCTTGTGGCTTTACGTAAAATCAACATGAAATGGCTATTTTCCACCCAAGAAAATTCGATAGTTCGTTATCACGAGGAAGCAAGATATTTCTTAGCAACGCGAACGTGAATAGTGAACGGAAGGTATAAAGCTTGACGAGACTTACCGGACCGTTTGAGCAGAGAATCGTCGCGACCATGAAGTTGACCACCGGGCAGAAGAGATTGGCCGGAACTAGGGGTGGCCGCCGTTGGAATGCCGGTAGCGAGGGTATGATGAGAAGGGGTGGCGGAATACCATGCGGGGGGCCAGCCCGCCTGCCCGTTGAACATCCTCAGCTTATCGTAAACGCTTTCAGCACCCTGATGCGCCTGCACCGCAGCCGCTTGTTGCTCTTTCTGCGAGGCTAGATTCCTCAGCACCCTGTTGATCGACGATACCTGGACCAAACAGATCAGTGTCTGATATAAAAATTTTTGTCTTCAAGACCGTAAAAAATGTTCAACAAGACGCACAGCGACGAAAGTATATATAACGGTGATCGAGCGCGACAATAAGTCGCAACCGAGATTGTAGTATATAAATCAGAGACGTTTCAAAAGAGTCAGACGAAAGGACACCGCCATCCAATTATTATTAAATAAAAGCGGTACCCTGCTCTGCGGCTCCTTCTGGTCGTCTTCACTTTGCCGTAGCGGCAACCAGTGGCTAACTTGAAAGTTATAACGAGCCAGCAGCGCGGCTACTCGAGGTTCATAATAGTTAGTGGGTGCATATCCACCTCAGGAGCGTACAAGGCAAAGCCGAAGCCCAGCGAAGTGCGCCCCACTCTCATCGTGGCGGATATCGAGCGAGCGCGTCTTAATTACGAACTCGCTGAAAGGTTAGGCGAGCGAGTGAGTGAGTGAGTGAGTGAGTGCCGGGAGAAGGAGTGGGACCCGATCCGATGATGGAGTACGTTCGCGAGGAAGGGCTGCCTTTAGACCAAGAGTATAATAGCAGAGGGGATATTTCGTAGGTGACCTCAGGACGGTCCCACGTCGCGGGGTCGTGTCGAGCGCATTGCCACTTGGGTCACGGAACGTGGCCTCGGTGGCGGCAAACAAACGCGATAACGGAGACGGTAACCTAATAAAATGGAAAGCAAAGGACGTCGAAGGACTCATTGACCGCCTGGCGCACAGTTCATCCAGGTCTTCGATCTGGTCTGGCTCGAGCCGGTCTGGCCCGGTCGCCGCACAACAGCCGCAGCACCGATGCAGACCATTACACGCGCGACCGGACACGAATAATTGTGCAACACGCTTAACTGATCCCATTCATCCTGATTCTATCCGCGCTGCCAACCACCGCCACCCCCTCCCAGTATAGTGGCGGCAGCAGCAGCAGCAGCAGCACAGGCACCGAGAGCCTGATACCTAGCAGTACCAACAGCACAAAAACGAAACGAAAGAGAACCAAGCGGGGTGTAGTAGATCCACTCGACGTCTCCGCCCTGTCCTGACGTGTGCGGGTAGGTTCTCGCGTATGCGGGGGGGGGTGGTGGTGGGGGCCAGGAGGGGTGACTGCGCGATTGCGCCTACCAATGCGTGTGCGTGAGTGCGTGTAGACACGCTGATTGATCACCCCCCTATCCGACTCGTCCCGACCCGGAGGATCCCGTCCTACCAGCAGATAACGATGCGTACGCGTGCCATCCCCACCGTGGTCTGTGTGTGTGTGTGTGTGTACGGAAAGAACGAGAGTCCCGACTCTCTCGCCCGGGAATTTACTACCGGCTGTGTATTGGCATTGCTACTGGTAACGAGGGTAACGGGTCTAACGGAGCTAACGAGAATAACGGGGGTAACCGATGGCGATAGGGGGCCGGAAGGATGTTTGGAAGACGAACGTCCGGGAGAGAAGGATTCTCTCGGATTTGAGGGGCTGGATTCGGATCCGCGAGGGTGGACAATACGGAGTCCGAGTAATGGACCGATTACCCCACCCAGCCGATCATATTGACGAGACTTTGATTAGGGTCGAGCGGAGTCCGATCCGATACGGACTCTCGACTGCGCTGGTAGCCTCGATCGACTCCGTTCCACACGAGTCGCATAATCGGCTCTTCGTGTCCTTCCATTCGTCTTTCCACTGTTGACCTAACCTGATCGTCCTTACGTTTCGCTATGTGCTCATACTTACGCTAGGTATGTTGTCGTTGTTACAGACGCCTTCCTGCAGCAGCCGATCCCGAATCTCCCAGGCGAAGATCGACGGGCACTCCCGCTTGTAATCGGCTATTTTGTTCACCACCGGCGTCGTCGCCACGCGCGGTTTACTTCCGCCGATTGCTCGAGGCTTGATCGAGCCCGTCTCGTAATATCTGTAAAAAAAAATCGGCACGCGATCATTTCGGATTGATCCGATGTCCGATCTTAAAAATACGGGTCTGGCTGTCTCATGGACGTTGCCACCTTCGTGAGCTATGAAATTAACAGTAAAAACAGTATAAGTCGTCGTGAAGAATTGACGAGTTTGCGCGGAACATAAAATTTCGAAACACACTCGAACACTTTGCAACGATCGAATTCTTACAGATCTCCAGAATGAAACTGTGCAATTTTTCTAATACGATTTTGACATGTAAGATTACCTACCGTCCGAGAATCTTGGAAACGCAGCCATTGCTGACCTGAAGGATGCGCGAAATATCACAGGGTCTCGCCCCACTGTGGGCCAATTCCACGATCTTCTGCCTCGTGGAATCGGGCAATGGCCGTCCATTGACATAAACCCCGCCGAGTTGATTAACTCCGCTGTGCCCTGCAGCCGAGCATCCAAATATTGAGTTCTGTCCAACCATAGAACCACCTCCGATACCCCCGCCACCCCCGTGCATCAAGTCTTCTTCTGCGAATCAAAAGGTTGAGTGTACTCTGTCACTTTGGATAAACAACTATAGGTATACATTAGACGTGATTGCCGTTCTATTGTTCTTACGTCAATGGGAATATGTCCTCGACTCCGACTATCGCGACTACCGTTAGCCTTACGGTGACCAGTATTATTTCCAGGGCCGATAAGATTCGTGCAATTGACATTTTTCAAAATATTTTTATTAATTACGATTACGAAGATCGAAACGTATCGAGGAAGGGGATATATTTTTGGATACGTTTCGGAGACACGTAATTATACGTATAGTGAGTTAAAATTTGCGAACGTTCAAAAAAAAAAATTCTCGTATGTCGCGCACCTGTGCGGTCGGCATAACGTTCATAAAGAAAAACTATAACGAGCAGCGTGTCGTTTCTCTTTGCAAGGAGATTACGGCAAACTGGGCTAAATGCATCTTGCAATTAACAAATTTAATTAATCCGCAGTTTTGCCGGGAACGCAACAAGACATGGTTGGAATTTAATTTAAGTAGACTTTATGTGCGCGAACGAGTTGCGAATTGTGAGACGCGAAAACGCAAAGGCGAAACGCGACGTGACGCACTTCCGTATTTCGCGAGGCATCCTTGTTCCTGTTCCCTTTAACATTCGCTGTGTTCTCGCCCTATGCGATTGTTTTGCTACCTTAACAAAAAAAAAAGCCAGCACAATTAATGTCAACTTGTCGGACTTTTCTTTTCCATTCTTTCTGCTCTTAGTATTTCAGTGCATCGAGCATTTGCCTGGTGATCCGTCTCGACTCTCGTCCGTGAGACAGTCGATGCGGAAATTTTTAAAAACGTCGAAAAGACCACCGTGGGACCAGAGATCAAAATCTCGAGATTCTACGAGGAAGAAACGTTATCCCTAAAACCATCGGAGCGATGATTAAAATGAATCTTTTTTTTTCTTTTTTGTGAACCCTCACCACGATGGAGTAGGTCAGTTCCGCGTCATCCTCGGTATCCTCAGTTTGCCGATACCTCGTGTTCGACTACCAGAAGAGCTACTTTCTACATCCAATTTCGCTCTACTGCACTTGTCATCACAGAACAGAAATTAGAATACAGTGAAAAGCGTGCATTCCAAAAATTGCAAAGTAAAGCCTCCTTTCTCCACGTTTCGTGAACTAGAACAGATGCCGAACCACTGTTCACCCAGGAATAGCAAAACATAAAAATCACGTTGCCATACAAACGCATGCATTAAATTCGCTCGGTGAACGAATTCGCATCGTCGCCTCAGTCATCTTCATATTCTTTAATTATAATTTTGCGTTAATCTGCGCGAGGACTAGCAAAAGCAAGTCATGCCGCAAAGTGAGGCAAAAAGATTCCACTTGGCTGAGCGTGAAACGGGACACAGATTAAATCCCATCCTAACGGCGCACGACGTCGCGGCGCCCCTCGCCTGTCCCATCCTCCCTCCCTCCCCCCTGCACCATAAACCCCACGACTCCCCCTATCCCCACTCTCACCACCATCTCCTCTCTCTCTCTCTCCAGCTCCTCGTTCCTACCGATATCCTACGCATCCTGTCTCTCTCGCTCTCCTTCGTACGTACCTTCTCATCTTCTCTCATCTCATGTCACTCCCAGCATCCTCCCCCCTGGCGCTGAAACCTCACCAAAACTCCTCCTGAACTCAGCAGCCCCGTTGCTACAGGAAACGAAGAGCGAGAAGGAAAGAGAAAGGAGTTTAGGAGGATCGGAAGAGGATGGAAATAAAGAAAAAAAAAAAAAAAAAAAAGAGCGATGACGACAAGGAGGAACGAAGAGTCTCCGCAGGAAAGTTCGTAATCTTGTCTCTCTTGGTCGCTAAAAATACTTCGATCCATTATTACGAAACTATCAAGTGCCCGAACTGCACGGACTCTGCGATCGAGGCTGAAGAGTTTGATGCGTCGAAAAAAAAAAAAGTGCAATGAAATTTACCCTAGACTTTCGAGGAACGAAATGTTTTTTTTTTTTTTTTTTTTTTTAAACGCGTGGAAAATAAACGCAAGACTCGGGTCCACGGGGATGGATGATAATTGGGAACGTAGTCGTGCATTTTAGCCTGATAGGTATTATCCTTTAGGAACAACCGATTAATCGTTTCTCGATAATGGAAACAAAACACGTTGCGAAATGGATGACGAGTATTCCGATGCGCGCAACGCAGACAGAATGTTTATGCCGAAGTGCTTGCTGGCGTCGACGGTAATGACATCTCGATAATTAGATCGGTCGCTTGGCTGTGCGATTTAGAGATAACGGATAAATAATTATAACTGCATTCGACCAATGCGCTGTATCTCAAGAACGTGGATCGGATAAATATTCTTGCTCTTTATTCGCTGGTGTCTTTCATAAGGCAATTTTTCGTATCGAGGAACGATACTGGTTGAAAGTAATTCGAAGCCGACACAAAGCCAATAGCATTCACGTGTCCTTTTTTTGCAGAATTATAAAATATCATCTTATCAGTGTATCTCGGTCGGTATATGAAAATTTTTATGTAATAAAAGAACGAACGATTTACTGCCGCCAACAGTTCCGTTCGTCGCCAATTTGCCATTAAACTTAACTTTTCTTGTTTATCAAGGTAAACCGGATGCTTGCATAACAGCCTTAACACGCATTTAACGTCTGACACCCGTGCAAAAACGCGTCACTCGCTAAACGTTATTACCACATTGGCGAAACTAAGGAGAGCTCGAGAAGTCATTCCGGGAAGGTTATTTCCAAGCAAACTCCACGGCGGAACCAAGAGTTTCATTTACACGTTACATCAAAGATCCCGAGGCACATTCTCTAATGAGTTGAAACACGGCGAACGCGGTGCCAGCGCTCGAGCGTTGAGTTCATTACCGCGACACAGTGTGTTTCCGCGGATACAGGAATTCCCGAATCACCGACATTAAATCAGAACCAGATACAAATATTTCCACTGCACCTTCGAAGCTAACGATAGCCGAAGATAGCCGACTTTACACGAGTACTTTGACGTACTTCGTGAAAGTACATAAGTAAAAGAAAAAAAAAGAATAACATAAGAATTCACCAAGAAAACTTCAATACCGAATTACGAGAGCAATAAAAAAAAATTAAAAAAAAATAAAACCTCTCCAAAAAAACCTGACACAAATTTTCACGTGCTTTCTATAAAAAAAAAAATCATACACGTGTAAAGTTATTGACGAACGAACAGCCCCTTACGCGTGTATTAATCCATTTGGCTCGACGCTTATTACACCCCCTAGGTACTCCAGCAGGTAATCTACCGCCATTGCCGAGGGCGACTGGCACCGGGAATAAACCATTAACAAATCTTGTAGCGAACACAAAATAAAGTGCTCTCGTGAAGCGAGCGTTTGATTCGAATGGCTATGGCTTAGGAGGGTTACAATAGTTATAGGGGGGAAGGGGAAGAATAAATGTGGCGAAGGGGGACGAAGGATAAAGAGAGAGAGCGAGAAGATTGGCCAAGGACGGAAGGCAGAGGGAGAGCATCGTCGTACGAAGTACCAAGAGAATGCTCGAGGGTGCGCGCACGCGCCGCTGCCGCAACGCCGAGACCCCATTGTCTGCCTTGCGACGGCCCCCGCCGACTCTAGGTAGGTACACACTTTGAGATCGAGAGGGGCGCCTATTCTTATTCCCGTAACCCATATTGTTATGGTTCTTGTACCGTGACAGCCCGTAGCTACCTGGTACGATCCTTATACAAATCTGCGGCAAAGTTATTATTGGACTAAATTACTATGAGGAAGGTGTGTGCTCGCGTTATAAAGGGTTGCTATCTCTTTTTCTTCGTACCGAAGCCTTTTCTACCTAGCCTGATCTGGAGTTAACCACCCAGCTATACATATATATTATGTCTCTGAACCCTGCCTCGTCTGTCTGGCTGGCTGCCTATCTATCTGGCTACCTAGCCTTGGCTGTGTAAGTCCTGACCGTGCATCCATCTATCTCCGTAGCCGCATCGACGGCCTTTAGGGGGTGCGACGCAGGGACGGATCACGCTGAAGATACCGTAGGTGCGATGAGCAAGGTGCCACCCTTAGGTTACGGGACTGTAAGCGGCTGTTGCCCGACAGAAGCCAACCAACGGCGTGTAGGGTTACAGGCTAACCTGGGGTAACCGCAGGCCCGCACTCTGACGGATTTAAACCCGTGGGCGCACGTATGATCTTCTCTTACCTAGCTGATACCTGTGTTACTTCTGTCACTCCAGTCTCTCGCTTGCTTACGCTATGGGCTTTCTTGTGAACGCAGCTCGGGACTTTGTTAGTATTGTCGTGCTGGCAAAGCCCTGCGGACAATTTTCGTAGGTATTGACTGGACGTTAATCGATTTTTGGGATCAGCTTACTTTTATTAAATAGTATTGGCTTACGTGACACTGTGCTTTTTAGTATGAAAAATTGAATTTTTTTTTTTTTACTTATTTTACTAGTCTCCATATCATTGTATATTAAAGGGATGATGGTTGTTTTTGAAAATTTTCAAAAAATTCTCTATGCATATTTTTACACTTATTTACGATGAATTCGACGAATCAAGAATTTTTGAAAAATAATCGACAGTGTTTTAGTCACTTTTACTCGGGGTTTTTTGGTCGTTATTCGTGATGGTATCCTGAATATCAAAAAATTTGGTATATGCTTTTATACATATGGTACTGTCAGAATTTCATTCCTAGTGTCGTTATGTCTCGCGTGTATGTACTTCGGCCATTAGGTGCAATTTATTTTTTTGACAGGTTGAAAACTATGAAATCTTCATTGAGCCATTAATGGCTTCGCATAAGATTTACGCTGGAAGCATGTAACTGCAGCACTTTTTGTACTTAAATATATTATAGTTTTCCGCTTGGCCATATGTTTGAGTTATTCTACGGTAAGCCATGTGCGGCTTCATTAGTATCGACCTGTCAGAAAAAAAGGAAACACATCAAACTCCTAGAGTGACTATTCGCATAAGCAATTATTTGCAGTAAAACATTTTTCTGACCTAAAAACATACTTAATTGCGCATTCGAAAAATTAGACTGTTAAAACTCAAAATTTGCCACGGTAAAAAAATTTTTTTTAATCGTAACGTCATTAAACTTCAATCCCTGAAGGATAAGAAAAATGCAATTATATTCAAAAAAGCAAATTATATTCAAAAAAATTTTTTTCCACGGCTTTCATAATCTTTACCTCAATTCTACAATATCGAAGCATTAAATCCTACAGTTTCACCCGGATCAGCCACACGCGTAAGCGCGCGCGCACTTCAACCTTAAAAAAGTTACACGTTGCGTAATATACACTAACATAAGATTAAGCGGCCAACGTGATCATCGCGCATACCGACGCACAATTGAGTCCGGGTAACATGGCTTTCAGCCACGCTTTCAATTTCGTAGCCATGTTCTGTGGCAAACAAAAGTTTTGCCTGAATTAAAACTCGGCGCATTAATCATCTAGATGTTTACTACATACAACAGTCGAGAATCCTATTTTACACATACGCGAACAATAATCTTTGATTTCAAATTCCGTGCGCTTTATGAGCGTGAGCAAAAAAAAAATTTCATTTTTACAATACGTTAATAACTTTACCCGCGTGAAACCATTGACCATTGAAATTGATATGACGCAATGCTTTTTATTTTTTATTTTTTATTTTTTTTTCATTTTGATTCTCTGTCATTTCTACGGACGCGCAGATATGGATCACCATATATAGATACGAGAATTTGCAATTTTTTTTTTCGTACGCTAAAAATTATCCCGAGAGCCAACAAGTCCATTTCGAATGGACTTTTACCACGGGTTAGAATTGCGAAGGGTTGGTCTTCGCTTAGGGTTAGAATTTCTTCATCTATTCGAGCACTTCGCCTTTAGGGAATCCCGATGCGTGTACGGATCCAGGAGCAGTAGAGGTAATTGCTTACCGTGAGAAACAAGAACTGGAGATTTGCATGTCATTCGATGATCCAATGGAAATATATCCTTACGCGTATTTAAATTACACGTGATACAGTTAAATTTCGACTAACGGTCTTTTATGAAATAAAATAATACCAAAAGTAATGCCAAATTCTTTCTTCCAACGTTTCGTAATTGGTACGCCTGTAAGTTCGTCAGGTGCAACATTTCACGCGCCGATGACTTCATAGTGATTCTCAATATTTAGGTAACTTTATCTCAGCGGAATCCTGAAAATTTTTACGTATCACACCTGCCGCATATCAACTGCCAATAAACATCTGGTTGGAATTTCCCGAAATTACGACAAAAATTTATCTGATATCTCGTATTCCCATAGATACCGTAGG
>JARQSV010000729.1:19740-31347 GCA_030142285.1 Calameuta idolon | reverse complement strand
ACGTTTTCGCGATTTCCTATTGGATACAGAATTTCTTGTGGATAAACTTCAGAAATTATTAACAGGAGATACCGTACTAGTCGCTAGACGAAAATAAAAATGCCATTGATAAATTTATTTTATGTACAAATGTGTAGCTACGTTTTACCTGACAGCGTCTGAAGATACAGGAAAGTCTATCTTCTCGCAATGTTGATGGAATCAATCGGTCGGTCGGTTCTTTCAAGTCCGCCGAAAAAGGCTGCACGACACGACCTTTCAGTAAAAATGTTCAAAGTCTCTTTTACTCGTGCGGCGGTTCGTCTATGCTCGGCCTATATACGTGCAGAGCGTGGATTCATCGATCCAATTCGACATAAAAAGGTTGATAAATAAACTTCCGAAGACCGCGGTACTTTAATCTCCCTTTAGAGGCAGCAGCAGAAGCAGCGCGATGAATAGAGGGGGGGCCGACTCATTATGGCAACATGCGGTAAGTATGCTCGCGCTTAAGTTGTGCGGTAGTAGCACTGGTACACTATAGGCAAGCTATAGGTATAGAGGAGCAGTAGTGCCCAATGGAGAGAGAGAGAGAGAGAGAGAGAGAGGATGGCACGCAGTACAGCCAACAGAGCGGCGCCCGTTTTGAACCTAGAGCATCAGAGAGCCCGTAGCCAGGAACATATACTCGAGTGAACTAGGTATATATATATATATATATATGTATATCTACATCCCTTATTTCGCGGCAACTCGTTGCACGGCTCGGCGCATCCGAATGCTCTCACTCCCCTGATGATGATGGTCCAGGTGGTTGCATACCCTCCCCTACTAGGCCGTCCTGTCTCCCTTTTCCTAGGTTGCCTTACTATCCCCACCTCTAGGAACTAGGTACTTATCCATTCGTCCAGGGTTCTAGCTAACCGAGATGCACGGGCACAGCTGCTCACGGGCCCACGCTGAGAGATTTGAAAGACGGGACTCCATTTTGGAGGTAGATAGTTTTTTTTTTTTTCTTTCTTTTATAAGCTCTCTCGCGTTCGTGCTTTATGCAAAGTTAGCTCACACGCAGGATAGGCACTTATTGCTGCAGTCGCTTCCGCTTTTACGTAACGAAGTTATTCCGTTTGGAGAACGTTTGGGAGATAATTTTGATTATTTTTTCAATTGTTATAGACGCAGAGTCGTTTCTTTTTTCTTTGTTATATATGTAGTTATTAATTTTTCGTTCGAGTTTATAATTTTTTTAATTTTAATTATAACGAATCGCAATGTTATTATTATTTTGGGAAATTATTATTTCATAATGTAAGAGCATGCTTATGAGAATTATATTATTTATCGTGGAGAACAGACTTTTACTGGAAAATTTTACTGGGATAGTGCTCGAAGGATTATTATAATATTTTGGAAGTTGCTCAGAGTAACGTGAGGAATGATTTTTGAAAATTTTATTCGAGCCAGAATTTCTACTTATTCACGCAAAAATGATGTGCAAAACAAAAAATTTAGATTTTATTAATACTCGCGTGCAAACAATAGACCAGTGTCTACCAGAAGTATAAGTTTTGAGATATTTCAATAAAATAATAAATAGATTTCGAAAAAGAAAAAATAAAAGCTTCAAAATCTTGCACGAGAGCAATATCTCTCAGTCCAGAGAGGGAACGCATCGAATTATAGAATTTTGAAAATCGACCAATTTAACCTCGAGAACGATGAGAACTCCTGAAAAATGCGAAAAGAGAATGCCCAAGAGTGGCGTGTACCATAGCAGGCAAGATTAGCCGTGGCCCTTGTCATTCGACAAATTGCAGGTATTGTCAGTGTGTAAGCCATCCGTCAGGCCACTTCCCCTAACCTAAAAAGTAGAAAACAACACCAGGTAAAACGGCGATCGAGAGAATAGGCAGACAGTCGGTAATAATGGCTACAGTGCTGCTACGGCGGTGAAGGTAGGTGGTGGTGGTGGTGGTGGTGGTGGTGGTGGTGGTCGGTGCGCTTAGAAGTATTTCAACTGTAATCCGAGGAACCGAGAGCCTAGCATCCTTAGGGATGAGAGGACGCCAGGCCAACACTAAGAAGCAACGATACCGCGTCAACGCTGCGAATAACGTACTTATACCTGATCATCCAACCGCGGATTTGAATGGTCCTGGCATTAGTGAAACGATCGTGGTAACAGAGCAGGATTTTCAGTAAGCATCGACGAAGACGCTCGGGCGCTCGGCGAGCCTGTTGAATAATGCCGCTCGAAATGCCAATACCAACCGGTGTAGATTACTTTTCAGAATGCGCGTCGTCACGTAAATTCGGTGTAGCTTGTGTCGATACAAAGCAATGTTTCCCGACTCTATTCTTGTAGCATTATTGTTCGGCTTGGTCTATCCCTCGTCTTTACGGAAACAAAGTCTTGCGCGAGGAATGAGACTGTTGTGTCGCCTTAGGACAATTTTCAGCATGCCTTTGACACTGTTTCTTTTTTTTGATATTGATACTTTCGGTCACGTCAAATATATTCTATGGATCCTCAGGACTTTTGTAGGTTGTAAATTGCAAAGAAATCGACATGATATAAGTACAGTTTTTTTATTTTCAATATTTTATATTTTATATCATCATTGATATACAGTTCTGTAATCGAACAGGGATCATAGACATTTTTTTTCTCGAATTTGATTTAAAAGGTGTTCCACTCGACGGTAATAAGAATCTATATTAATTTTTTAATAAAAAATAATCTAATCTCAAAAAAAGGTACTGAAAATGAAAACTCTTGTTTTATTTGTATAATACTCCGACAGCTATTAGCCATGAGCAGATGGTGAGGAGATCCGAAGAATGGCAGCAGATCGCGAACAAGGTAATCACAAGATTGTCCAAGTGTTTGAATAAGACGCAGCAGCGTAATCCATCTGGATTGGCCGTAGTGGTAGAGCAATATGGATATGATGGATGTTGGGTGTGAATCGGAGCCGATGAGCTTCTTCCAGTGTCGTGTCGGAGGAGACCGCATTCCTAGACGGCTTACCGGCCCGGCTATCACGGTCCACCATCGGCTCGGCTTCTCATATCCAAAGGTGGCGGATTTCTTTCTATTTCTTATCCAACTCCGCAGGGATACTCCAGGCGGCTTCTACTACTCGGCTCTACACTCCCGGGGGTTACGGCTGGACCAGCGACCTACAAAGAGACCTGCCGCGCAACCACCCTGTCAACTCTGGAGAATTCGACACTGCTAGAGCCTAGGGATTGCTCCGCTGGTCCCATCCAGTTGATACTGATCCAACATCTTGATCCCATGAGTACGGAGACGAATGGCTGTTGGAGGAACCAGTGCCAACTCTTTATTGAGAACGAAAAATAGCCATTCGATATAACGTATCTTCACGGTGATCGACTTGATGAAACTTTTATTAATTAACGTTGTACTTGTTTTGGGTGAATAAAAAATTGATAATTAATATTTTATTCGTATAATCATATAATGTTGGGTATAGATAAAGCTCCTGTGAGCACACGCCTTGTGGTCTTCCAAGCTTGCACGATGATTGAGGTAACTTTTTGATCAAATTTTAATTACTTACTTCTGTGAAAGGTTATAGAAAATTTTTTATTTGAGGAAAAATGAAATATTTTTAAGACCCTGTCGAAAATATCTATCGAGTCCTTAAGGGAGATATCATCAAGGAAAGAGGGATGTCGAACAGACTTACTGTGGTTCCTGCTGAATGTTGAGGCGGTGCGAAATGGCGTCGCGGCACGCGATACACCTTAGGCGACATTCGTGATTGAAATTCTACGGATTGTATAGAATGCAAGACGCAGAATGGCTGATAGGTGGACGGCAGGGTAGCTGGAGGATGCAGCGATTGGGTGCGCGGTGCAGTAGCACTCGAGGGAAAAGGCGTGCGATGGACTCCCTCGGCATCGGCAAAGCATTCCATACGTCAGACTCACCATAGCCGCCGAATGATATTCAACGAAGGAACGGAGAGAGATCAGCGGGATGCTGAGACCGAGGGCTACTGGTTTCTCCCGTTGAGACTTCCATATATCCACCGCGTGCCTTTCTTCGTCAGAGTGAAGCGTGCTGCTGGCCAGCAGCCACCCGCAGCGTTTACGGAGAATGGAATCACTCCTACGCCGCAGCAAGAGCGCATCGTCCGCTTGTCAGTACGTCACTTCATTCGTATCCTCATCCGAGTCCAGACCAAGTCCAGATTAGTCCTTGAAGTCAAGGTCGGTACCAGAGATTCCATTTCGATGACCATAAAGAAAGAAGACAACACAACCATCCAGTATCAAATTAGAAGGTATGAAATTACAAAAATTTTCAAAAAAAAAAACCGTTATTAAAAATGAATTTTTGGAAAATCAACATGTACGCAAAATAATAATTAAAAAAAAAATCCTCCACTATCGCACACAGTACCAGTATACTGAACTAGCCTCGAAGACTTCATTCCAAAATTGTCTCCCGCTAGACACGGAAGTTCAAAGGCTCGAAGAAGACGCAAAGCGTCGCTCGCTGGTCCACGAGAGAGTTGATAAACCCACTCGACATGGGAGTTTAAGACATCGGCACGCGGGCTCTACGAAATACAGAGAGAGGCCGCCGCGACGCTCTGCGATCGTCCCGACCGGATAGTCGGGCACGTCCGCAGGACATGACAACGAGATCGGTCACCCGGTGACAGGGGTGCGTGTGCTCCTATGCGTGTGCGTGCCTCCTGAGGACTTGGCTGCGTGAGATAGGAGTGCGTGTGGATACGCAGATAGAGAGGAAAGAGAACGAGGAGGCAGACACGTGGAACAAGAGGGCCAAGGATCGAGAGACAGACGGACCACCCTGGCCACGGGCGATCATGTCCCGATCACGTAAACTGGCCGCCCCCTCATCCATCATGCCTTTGTGCTTCGTGTCATATTGCCGGGCGTCTCTTCTTGCGAGACAAGTCCGCGTCGACGCTGCAAATTGGCGAGACTTGCAGTCTCTTCGTTCCCTAGCGGCTATTCCCATCTCCGTTTCTCTTCGTAAAGCGTCACCCTGTATCCTTGACTGGTATGCTTCTTCGGCATAACTCTTTAACATGGATCATTTTTACCCACTCGATTAACGTACCTGAACCTTTCCACGCCTTAACTACTTCTTTATTTTCTCCTACTTCGATCTTAGTACAGACCCCGTTCCTTATAGCTCTTCGATCTTCATTTGAAATTCCTTCATCTTTTTTTTGTAAATTATACTTGTCGACTGAGCATATAGACGATATAATATTTGTACGTACCAGCATACAAGGGATAACGTTAAAATTAATATCGATAGCATTAACGATACAGTATATTATTTGTGAATTGTATATACAAGAATATATCATTTAATTATATTTAATTATGTTTATATTAAGAATAATTAATATCCGATTATATCAAATACTAATATCGATAAAAGTATTATTATTGGACATAGACTATACCACGTTACGAAACATAAAGCCGCTCTCCAAAAGACACGTGCAGCCATCCGAAAGCATTACTGTATCTGTGATCCTTGTCACCTAGTAAAAACGCATTACTAATACTCTATTACCATATGACCCCTTAAATTCGAAGTGCTGAAGCGTTATGCTCCCAGAGCTCACGATATTGTCCGAATGGATTAAATATGTCCATTAGGAATTTCAAGCTCTTCCAATAGTCATGCTTCCATTTCGTCATAATGATTTCACTTCTTTGGTTAATCAAAAAAAGAAAGCCGCATGTATCTTGCTCGCTCTGTTCCAAGTGCACGTATCGGTCGTACGGAATTACGAAGTTCGCGATAGGAAATTGTAATCGACACGTGTCCAGAAATAGTCCAGCACGAGTGGGAAAAAAAAAGTACCTATAGAAGTTCTGAGCCCCAATAGGTCGAGGACATAGGGACGGCAATAGCAACCATTAATAATACGTTTGACAGAGAACAAATAATTCAGCACCCAATGGGACTTATAATTCTATGTAATCTGTGAGTCTCTCTGCTTTCATCACACTGGACACTGGCTCGTTAATTGTGAATTGATCGTGTTTGAATAACGTAATTAAACGCGGGCAAAAGTAATTGCTTAAGAGTAACGAGGAGATTCTGCTCTGCGAGTGAAAACTAAAGACGCGAATTTATATGTGGCTTAACCGGATGACCTGTCTATTGATTTAATTCAAATGGACAAATGGATTGTCTCTTCGATCTCTCTTCGAGTGGCACTTTGATTTTGACTTGGGAGAAAAATAAATATAATTTTTGACATTAATGAGACCATTGTTGGGTATTTGATTTTTTTATCGTGATTATTGTTATTATTACTTTTGAAATATTGCAGAATCAATGCAACCACTGCAATCACTAGAATCGAACTCGATTGATCAATTGGCTGATAAAAGGTCGAGTTGTTGACGTTATCGATACTGTAAGAATTTCAGAAGGGGACTTGGTGTCACTTGAGAATGCTGATGGATCTAAACAAGGTTGTACGTTAATTAGATTATTAGAATTGACTATGAGAAATTAGTGATGCAATTATGATAATCTTTGGAAATGACTGTATAAGTTTATTTTTCGTGTTAATCAGAAATTTTTTTATTTATCATAATGATTTTCATTACCATATATGGTTTTATTAAGAAAATATTTGTTTACTTGAAAACTTTTACTCGAACCCCTTTCGTGTGTTCCGCAAGTCAGTTACATGGAGTATTAAAAAAAAACTTTTAAAAAATCAATGCGATACTTCTTATGCGGTTTTTTTATATTTATCGAAAAGTCCGAAGAACGATACTTATGGGTCTTATCAGTGTTACAGCAGGAACAGTGAATAAGAATTGTCGTGAGTTTAAAGTTTTTTTACATTAAAAATAAAAGTGAACAGAATCAGAAGTAAATTGATAAGCAAATGAAGAGGCAAAGTAAAATCTATAAAATAGATAATAGTAAGAATTTTGAAAAAAAAATATAAATTCAAATCCATGCAAATCTTGTGAAATAGCCGAAGGAAGTGCAAAATTGCGAATGAAAGAGTTGAACGACGTCGGCACGTGCGAAGCTCGTAAACCGCAACGAAACGGCTAATAATATATTGTGGACAGGTGGGCGACCCACTCAATTGGCAGGACTAACGAGGATCTGTAATTACTAGCCACAACTCAGCGTCACGCTACTCGTGTCTAAGCTCCGTCTATTATATGGGCCCACTCGACCCTCATTTCTCGAAGCCACAAATCTATGAAGACTTACGGGCCAACTGTGCGAGACCAATGCGGCTGGAAAGCTCGGTAACTTTTTCCACGTTTACAATTATTCGCCGTCAGATACTCATTTCCCCACATAACGGAAGCTTAAGTACTTGGTTATACAGTACAATAGTCCGTAATCATTAGAACCATTGTAAGTCCCTACGAGAGTCATTCATCGCGTTAAAGAGATATTTATACTAAACCGATTATATTTTATTAGATTTATAAATTTCATCCTGAATACAATCCACTTTTTTTTGCATGCAATTACAAACGCATAATTAGTATTTTCGAAAAAGTTCCTTTCGAAATTTTCTTAACAATTGAAATTTCAAAAATTGTTTTTTGTTTTTTTTGAAATTTCCAACATTTTTTTTCACTCAAGATTTTATCCAAGAACAAAGCTTACTGCCTCAGTCGAGATACCGTGCTATTCCTTGAGGCAGTGACAAACAGGAAGACACCTTCGTGCTTACTGTTAGTTCGCATCCGGATAATCGCTTGTTCCTTGCCGAGGAAGGATCCGTCGCTCACGAAGATAAATGCTGAAATGCTCAGCGAATTAACGTAATCCTTCTTAAATAATAAACCATTGTCGCGTGTAATGAATCCGTAAAGAAAATGAGATGCTCGGCCATTGTCAGGTTTAAAGAAAATCCTGAAGAGTCCGCTGGACTTTGTGGCTGAAAAATACTCGAGGCCCATGGTCCCTGTACCGCTTATCCTCATTAGGCCTGGACTTGGATATTTGGATACCCATAATCCCCTTTCTTCAACTCTTCTGGCTCGACCTACCTGACCAAGGGCGACAAATAATATCAAGTTGCTGCCCCTAGATTAAGGGAACCTGCTATCTGATTTTAAAAGCTGAAACCTCGGAATTCGATCCGTGCACAAAGGCCGAGATGGGTCGTCTACGCGCTGGAACGATTTAAACGTATTTAAGAGATCGATCGTTTCACAAAAGGAAACGAATACGATTTCTCTGGTGCACCAAAGCCAAAAAGGATTAAGTGCGTCCGTGCTTGTTTCAGCAAATGGGAAATCACTGCACTAGGTTAGCCCTGACAATTACTTTTAAATATATTACTGTAAGCTGACAACGGGTGGTATAGGAATAATTGTATTGCATTAAGCATACAAACTATACACATAATTTCGAACTCCCAACTGACCCCTTTCGAAAATCAAACAGAACAAAAATTACGTTTCTCCCTACTGGTAAACCGAAACCTAACCTACAATCTTATTCGCCATAACCCGTTCTTACGTCTCACGCCTCAACCAGCGAGTAATCGCGAAGTAGATGCGCCGCGGTGAATTAAAATTGTTGCATTCATCGAATAAAGATATCTTCTGACGAAGAGAAGACCCTTTTAGCCAGTCAGACTGATACAGTGGGTCTGCCTATAGAAAGACCATGGAAACGTCAGAATCCGTCCACGTGGGGCAGAAGCGAACGAAGTACACAGGAGGTTAGCAGGACTGGTGAGGGTGGGGGGAAGTGAGCGGGTTGCAAAAATAGAGAGGAGGGAGGCCAAGAGTCAGCGGCGCGTCGTTTTGCCTCGAGTTCCTTTGCACTTGCGACTCGTCTCCGCTCGTTACTAAATGAATGCCTACGCGCCTACATAACCTACAACCGCTCTTACACACACGGGACTGGTCCTCCGAGTCGGAGCGAAAACTTCATGCCGACGAATACGTATGTATATATATACTCGTGTGTACAGTGCAGGAGGACGGCAGTAGTCGTGAGGCCCGCGGTGGCGGCGGCGGTAGCGGCGGTCTGATAGATATCAACTCTTTGATGTTTACCGCCGTCATCTTGCGCGTTACTATGTGTACGGGTAAACGAACGTGCCAGAGGTTGCATTACCAACGTAGTCGAGCACCACGTCCGAGGGTGAAATCGCGCTTTGGCACCCCTCCTATATACTGTACAGTATATGCTGGCTGCCCTCGCCCTAATCCCGCTCTCGCGTTCTCTACAGCCATTTACCTCCCGCCGCTAGGATACAGTTTGTAAACAGCGTAAAAAAGCCACTCGATAATTCGTTCAAATCCAATACTCGTCGAACAGACTTTTTAGCTATACCTACAGTTGGCTCTATGACTCTGCGCGATAGTTATGCATAAGCGACTGTATATGCCTATAGTACGTTCGTTGTAACTCGCGAGCGCGTATGCCTGGTAAATTTAGTTATTCATTATTTTGCTGAAATTTTTTGCCCGACGATTTAACGAACGTGCAAATAACAGAGCGCGATATGCTTTTTGCTCGTTCGGTGCTTTTGAATATGACGGATAGTGCGTGGAAGGCGAAATGATATGATTATGGAGGATGACTGGTTTGTCGATTGTAAGATGGGAATATTTTATCGGGTTGTAAAATCTGCCAGTTAATTGTAAAATTAATTTAATCCATGTTTCGTAATTACGACGAATCATTTTATGGGCTTGATTTTTATAACTTCTATCGCTTTCATCTCGTCTCGTTCTGTGTGTAAAAAATATGTGTGACCAAGTACCGAAAGTAATGGCCTAGGAAAATAAAACATAGGTCCGAGCGTCGCGACACGATGACCGCTCCGGAACCAGTCCGGGCATCGATACTCGTTAAAGTTTGTCGCATCTGCGATCGGATCAAGCCGAACAAAGATTCCAGTGACTGGTGCGGCGCTCGTAACGGATGACTGCTACGTGAGCAGGCAGGTTCGCGTGGCGCAAACGCCGACTACTCGACTAACGGATAACAATGATCTGGCCATCGCTATGGTACAGTGTGGGACAGGCGGTTTGTTAAGCTATAGGAAAACGTGGATGCTTGGAACAGCGTTGATCGGGACGATCGTCCGGGTAAGACTTTTGTATACGTATAAAATAATGAGAGTAATGAAAAAAAAAAAAAATTTAATCAAGAATAATAAAATTTTAAATATTATTTTATTTTCTAGCTCGTCAGACCCCCGCCTGACACACCTGGGACAACACTGCTTTCATCGGTTCACGAAAATTTTTGGTAAGTTTTTGAAATGTTGACAAAAATTTTTTTGGTTTTGGGCCTAGTTTTTTCTTGAAAATTCGTATTGGAATAATTTATGAAAAATACTGGTATCAGTGTCACTAAATTATTCTTGTTTGGTCAAATAAAATTTTTTTTTTTTTTTTTTTTGGTTGGTTCAAGGAAGTGACTCGTTAAAGGATTTTTGTTAATGATTTCTTTGGGTCAGATGTTGAGTTTTGGTTTGTGATGTTATTAATGGTCGGTAGTAATATTGTAGAATAGACTGAGAGAACCGAATGCATTGTTCGGATGTCGTCCATTGAAGAACGAATAGTTCGTTCGGTAGAACCGAATGGCGTAGTAGCTACTTCACTCGAGTGCCACTTCATTCGGAATTTTAGCATTGGTTTACGGCTGGGCTTTCTTCAATGGTGACAAACAGCTGATGACTCCATGAAACCGCGCACCTGTGACTCCCCAGAGATTCCGCGCGTTACGAATTCCCTTGGCTCAGCGAGGGTAACCGTCCATTGAGGCTGCTTCTGTCAAACAGAACTGATGGTTACTGCCACCATGAATCGGATTTCGAAAGGAATATCGACCTAGGTGGTATCCTTTTAAAGTGCCGAGATCATGACGTTCGCTATTCGATCAAACTCAGGAATCTTTTAATTAAAATTATTTTAATTAAGGATTTTCGACTTTTCGCACTATCGACCGAAGTTTATATCGCTGTTTGTATACAAAACTTAAAAAAAATAGTTATTAAATTTTCACGAAATTTTCTGATCAAAGAAAATTACATAGGAAGAATATAATTTTATGTTTCAATCTGAAATTTTTTTTTTAATTTCACTGATACTTGAAACTTATAAAAAGCTTAAGATCTGTTTTCGTAGTCTGATGTAATTATTTTTTAAGCTGTATATTTTTACTGCTGTATGCAGCGCTTTAAGAAATGCTTAAAAAGGGTTCAAAAGGTACTTTGCCACTGTGAACATGGGTTAAGAGTTTAGATAAGAATAGAACTAAAACGACTATATAAAGTGAAGTTTAATTTCTAAGTCAAAACCAAATCCGACTTTTGGCTTCATTAAAGTCATGAACAACAACAGTTAGAATATTAATTAGAATTTCGTGAGCAAACGATAATTTATCACAAGAGCATTAAAAAATTCCTATAGTAAAAATACTGTATCGAATGATGTAAATATATAAAATCAAAATACGAAGCGAATTGAAATAAATTATTCAGGTCCGTTAAGAAATTAATCGTGCCCGATGACACTGTAACTTTTATTAAATTCTCGATGCAAACAATGATACGTTGATTACCAGTATACCTATACTGC
>JARQSV010000727.1:38562-51256 GCA_030142285.1 Calameuta idolon | reverse complement strand
CGGGAGCCGGTCAAAGTTCACCAATCAGAATGTGGCGACAACGGAAATGGCAAAGATATGCAAACTCTGAGTTTTCTTCCTCGCTTTTGTTTTTAGTTACAGTAACGGCAGTGAAGCCTACGTGACCTACTTCTGAGCCTGACTCTCGCTACGTCAAGATTATCATCGAATTTTGGGACACCCTGTATATCTATGGAAATGTTGTTCCAAACAGGAACAGCTACGCATGGGAAGGAGTTTCCAAGAGCATCTAGCCTTCTAAGAGGTATTATAAGTTGATTTCTGCATATCTTGTTTCCTGCATCTCTAGCTTTGTTCTAAAAGTGAACATGCTAAGTATAGGAAGCTGCCAAGAAAGAAACGTCGTCTCTCCTCAAGTTTGAGCCATGACAGGTTCTTGATATATGGAGTGATGGTTGGCATTCTAGGTATGTTAAAAATGAGTTAGACCACGTTATTCATTAGTCTTTGGAGTTCGAGGTCACCAGAACAGCAGTAATCAATAAATTTTGAACTCTGTCACGTTGTTTCATGAGCAGTTTTACTTTTTCATTCATCCACGGAGTTGGATTTCTGCGGTAGATAAAATTTTTCCACGGTGCATGTTTATCATATACTGTATGATAAGCTAGATTTAGGTGTTCGACTTTCTCGTCCATGCAATTTGATTTTGACAGTGAGGTCCAGTTCCAGTTTTCTAGATCATTCCTGAGCTTACTCGAGACGAGTCGTCGTAATCTCTTCGCCGAAGCTTCCTTCTAGGAATTATTCGTACAGGAAATTGATAAGTGATGTGTATTAAATTGTATTCTGATAAGATATTAATGTTATTCCGACCATGTTCTAGAGGTTTGCTCATGTCCTCGAGAATACATAGGTCGATATGTGCATTGGAGAATGCTGTATGGTGAGTAGGATTATGGGGAGCAAGTTTAAGATTGTTTGTATATATGACGCTTTCATCAAATCGCTAAAAATTGCTGTCTTATTATAGAAGGTAGCTAGTGTTTCGTAGGCTTGATGTATGTATTATTTTAGCGATAATACCATGGTGGACATACCTACTCCTACTACAATTCTGTTTATTCTATCGTGTCTTATCAGCTCATATCCTTCGAGAGAAACTAAGTCAAAAGATATATCCTGTCTGAGCCATGTTTTTGTGAAGCAATTTATCTAGTATTGTTGATGTGAGAACTAGAGCTTAAATTCGTCAAAATGAGCTCTAAGGGATTTTCAGTTTATATGGCAAATCATGATGATGTTGGTCAAGCCTGAAGTGTCATCCATAGTTGATACTGGTCGCCATGTTTCTAAGATTGGATATTTTTTCCCATCAAAAGCTGATCGAGCTTTTCCGTATTAATTTCTTTGCAATTCCCACAGCATAGGGAGCTCGCATTTTCAATGCAAGTTTGAGTTTCATATCGGCCAGCGCAGTGTCCACAGTGATATTTCTTTGTACAATTTGATGATAAATGGCCAAATCCTAAGCACTTTAACATTGGAGCATCTTTAGGTGATTTTCAACCTTACACGAAATCCAGCCAATAAATAATCGCCCCGAAGAGAGTATTTTAGTCCAAATTTCGATAGAGCATTCAATTACAACGTTTGTAAAGTTTTTGTCTTTTGAAGGATATATCGTGACGTGATTGTTCGCCTCACGGTCGCAAGGCGACTCCGACTACCGATACAGACGTTCTCGCTTTCCGGCTCCCTTCGGGTCGCCACCCTGTTAAAAAATTACGCTCTCGGATTGATTAGTACAGTTATGTCAATGCTCTCGAAAGATTTCGTTATGGGTTAGTTGAGGTCGAGGTGCTTTAATCTACCGTGGGGAGATAGTCTCAACGTACCGAGTTGCCCGGCAAAGGAGAGTATCCGACGAAGACTTCTCCACGGACCGGCAGAAGCCGGCTGAAATACCGGCGCTCCGCTGGAGACAGGCAAAGGGCTGTAGAGCGGGCGGAGTATAAGTTTTGATACAGTTAAGGGCAGGGGAGGAACCTCCTGCCCGAGTTAAGGATGCGGTGCCCAGCTGTCGCCTGATGCTCTGGGGAAGCGGCTGTGAAGGGTGTCCAATGTCACGTACCGATTAGTTAAAGAACGCTCCCGATTTGGTTCAAAGGGACGACTCGAAGGAAAGGAAGAGTTATCGGCTATAAGGATCTCGACCAATTAGAATGATTAGTTCTCGAATTTAGCTATCGTCAAATTAGTCTGTCTCGAGGAATCGACCGAGGTGTCACGAACTGGCTCGCGCTCTCGTGCTGTCTGTTGATAGTTTTTCTAGCCGCGTTTCGATACGGTATAGAAGGTTATCATTCGTGTAGTTCGGGGGTTGTCATCGCGATATCCAGGAAATTCTATGGATTTCCTGTGAGTGTTCCGGAGATGTAATGCTGTGCTCTAGTGCAGTGCCTACCTGAGTGTCCCTTGGATACGGTTCTCGACTATCACGGATTAGCTGCACCTGCTCCGGTGAGGACTTGCAATTTGTTCATTGGTAAAGGGATTTCTATCTGTTACGTTCTCTATCAGCTGCTCTCTGTACCGTGCGCTATTTGCCTGACGCTTACTCCGACCCTCTCTACTTTAACTTAACAGCCTGAGCGGCCATGCATTTCCGTTACCGTCCGCTCCGTCAGAGCTCTCGTTTTGGTGGACTTGAGCCTGTTCCACCCCAACTCCCGATGTATATCGGCTCGTCAATTCCCGGTGAAACAAGAATTGGCTGGCGCCCGCCTGGCGTGCGAATACGTGAGCGAAGGGTGGACGGCCGAGGGTAACGTAGGTTGGTTCCCGCAGATCGTTTGTTCTCGGATTTTTCTATCGGTGTCGAGCAAAGTTAAGAAATACGTTACAATATGTATATTATTTTCACCTTCTTTTTATCAGATTCAGTCAAGTTAAATGAGATAATGTCATTTAGCCTAGGGTTCAGTTTAACATTATTTTTTACAATAAAACCAGCTTCTTTTATCTTTTTCAAGCATCTTAGTTCTGATATATTATCAATTGCTGTTTCGATTTTAACCGCTTTATCTCTATAAGCAGACAGACTTACAACGTTGACACCTAATTTAGCCGGGTTTACGATTTTAAATATAGCCTTTCTTGTGTCTGCTAATGTCATGTAGTTGTTGCTTGTTATTTTTGTTGCTGGCACTAGAAAATTTAAAGTCTTGGGTATGCTCACATTTAGCCCTTTGGAAATTTTCATAGTGGGTTCTTGCCGAGTCCTTCTGTCAGTTGCAGTTTTGCTGGCATGAGTGTCATGCTTGCCCGATATAGTTTCATGCTCGCTAAGAGCCTCTTTAATCACCGGTCCTGTTTCTGTTTGAATTCTTTCTTTTATTTAGCCTAGGATCATTGGAAATGTTTCCTTTCTTTTATTCATTTCTATGGCGGCATGTACTAGTTGATAAGATATGTCGTATAAATCCGTGAGGATGTTTTTCACCTTATTTTTCTATTCTTGAGAGTCTCTACTGCCGGAGAAGTACTTCATTGAATTGGCAATCTTGAAGAATTTTTCGCATTTGTAATATCCGCTCTTCCGTGTACTCAAGAATCGTAAGTAGTTCACCTGTGCTGCCATCTGTGTGCACTTGATCAGTGATTTCGTGCATCATATTTTCTTGAGGGAGACTCACAGGCGCACAGGTCAATTGGACAGAAATGACTTTTTACTGCAGATTCTGTCCACTTTTAAATAGATGGAATAGAATTAGGTACAAACGGTATCTTATTATAGTATATTGTATGTGGTTTAAAATTAGTTTACGCTAGGTTTGGTTAGGTAAGGTTAGGATAGGGTGGAATTTTCAAATTTGGGAGACTGGGTCGTTTAATGGATAAGTATATCGTCGACGAACGATCAAAGGGAGTGAGTCTGACTGAACAGAGCATTAAATGTTTGAAAAGGTTCCGTCAGATAAAAATAACTTATCGTTGAATTACTGATAGTAGATCGCTCAGGAGGAGGACATTTATCGTTATGGTTTATATTATATTTTTCACTAACCTTTCCACCAACATAGACAGGCGTCCAATGAATCGGATGATCATGTTGATACAATACCATCGGTCGTGCTAATATTTTTATATATTCGAATACTTTATTTTTAATATCTTCGTGACTTGTAATTCTTGCATAAAACCCTGAAACCAAAAATCATTATACATTTAAAAAATAACATAACAATTTAGTAGATATAATATATTTAATTTAACTGAACCGTTATACATTTTAAACAAATTTAAGAAAATAATGGTATTAATTTTCGTTCGCGAGCATGTCATTTATTCCGTGTTATAAATAATCATAAACTAATTTTATTATTGCAAACCATGATCAGTTACAAATAAATATGAAATATGGATACTATTATTTAACCTTTGCTCCATTCTGGCGGACTGCTATTTTAACGTATTTGGTATTATATAAAGTCACAGTTAAGACACCAAAAGTGCTGATGAATTCTGTCAAATAAACAAATTATTTAAAATTACAATGACCATTATTGTCATGCCAAATAACTTTTGAATCATAAAATAGTTATATATTTTGCAATTAAACTAATGAAATGAGTGTAGAGAATTTTGCTGATGAAATTCATCTTAAGGACCCTAAAGACTCACGAGAATCGGAATTGCGAAAATTAAAAATTATCTGTGAATATAGAAAAAATCTTAGCCAAACACACGATGGATATTTACAAAATTTATGATGTACTTGTGTTACGTCCCGGGTTCCGCTTCCCCGAGAGCCTCGGCGAGGCGCAACCGGGACGCCTCACGTAGGACATCCTCCTCCCCTCTGTTCTTCCGACCTTGGGGCGGGGGGGGGGGGGCCTGCCAGCGAATGAATCTTAGGGTGCGGATTCCTTCACGCGCGGCGATCATACGAGATCCCCGCGCGTGGCGGATTTCGCACCGACATTTCCGAAACTGCCGACTCAGCACCCTGACAAGGGAAAATAGGGAAGGTGAGCTGCGGCCATGGGGGAGACCGCGAGTCAGTCTCAATTCTGCAGCCTCGCGGTAAACGCGGGTTTTTTCTTGCTATCGGGAAGTGCTCAGCACGAGCAACGTTCAGTCTCGGAAGTGTGTGCGGGCGCGGGATCCAATACCGTCCCAGTGTAAGATTTCCGAGCGTTTGGGTCGCTGATAGGGGTCCCCCCCCCCCCCCCCCAGAGTGGGAGAACTCAGTGCCAGTGTAAGTGTGTGTGTGTTTTATCTGGATTAATACATAAGGTAGTTATTAGTTAAATCAGGGACCGAAGATCTACCGAGGCAATAGTAAGTAAGGAGTGTGAGCTGAATGCGGGAGTGAGAGGACGATGGATGGATGAGAGTCTGTTTCTAATAAATGTTTTATTTAGCCTATTCCGTGTTTAAATTCTAACCACCTTAGACCCAGTCCAACGACCGGTACCCCGTAAGGGGACGAAGACGGGAGTACACGAACTACGTCCCAGTAAGTTCCGTGGCCCACGCGGCGAGACTTGGGACGTAACACTTGTATGTGGAATACGTAAGACAATAAAAAATAATCAAAAACTGTTTCATATGAGGTGAGATATAGAGGGCATCCGGTAAGTTCTGAACAAATTATAATACATACCATTAAATTCGTCATAAAATTCTGAAGGAAATGATATTAGCAGAATTAAAATATTTTAATTAGTTTTGAAGAAACCGGTGATTAAAATTAGAAATTTCTGCTAATCAAGAGAGTCAGATGATTATCAGAAATCAGTAAGGTATTTTGTTACCTGAACATGTAGTTCAATGAACGCACATAAAATTTTTTTATTGTCCCACTTGTTATACCACTGTACTTAGTGCGTGAGGGAGTAGAGTTATGAAGAAATATGAGGTATGTGCACTCATTAAGCACAATATTTCATCCATCCAATGCCTAATTGGTTCCAACCGATCGGCTGACGCTTTTAATTGGTGAAATTGTCCAATTTTTAATATCAGTTTTGTTCAAAACTGATTAAATGTTACTAATTTCTTCTAAATTTTACAACGAATCTAACCGCATATAGCTTGTCTACGACTAATCAGACATTCTGTATATTAGAAGATGTGTTATAGGGTCTAGCAAGTGAAAGAGAAACAGTTTGCAAACGACTATGGTAAATACGGAATATCTAAGTGAGATGGAAGGTTTGATGTAAATAGAGTAAATTGAGGATTGATGGTAAACACTGAGAAAGGAGAGGGTGGGAAGAGAGGCTGGAAGAGGAATGGAGGAAAGTGTCGTGTTTTAAAAGGGGAAGAAAACTATGAAGACAGTGGAAGGAAACTGAGGTTCGGAAGGGAAGTCAACTAACGCTAGAAAAACTAACGCTAGTGACATAGAACAGCACAGAAATGGAGATGATGCTGAAAAAGTTGAGGATATTCATTGAGAGGAAAGGATTATAGTTAAACATACAGAAGTCGAAGTTGTATTCAAGCAAGAGAAGGGAAAAGGGAAAGGAAGAAGAAAATAGGTGGATGTGGGAAGCCGAGAAAGCCAAGAAATTCTGAAAAAGTCGACGGGGAGGGGGGGAGGACTATGAACCAAATATGGGAAATACGTAAAGGGAAATTCAAAGGGGTCACAAAAAAGGAAATGACATTATTTAATATAATGGTAAAAAGTATGGAGTTCCTCGGGTGGAGGTATGAGAAAAGAAAGGAAGGAACAAGATATAGAAATTGCAAACGAAATACATGAATTGGATCATGCGAATAAATAAGTACTCTTCAGACCATAAGAGAAAAAATAAAGCAGAGAAGATGAGTGTAGTGGCAGGCAGAAGCATGTTGAAGTAAAGTGAGAAAATGAGATAGACGAAAAGTGTGCTAACAAGAGAATGAATATGAGAAACAAGCAGGGAAGAATGGAAAGGGATGAAATGCGAAGACGATATGGAGAAGCTCTAATCCATGTAGAAATTTATTAGCAAATGTCCTAATATGAACAAGGTTATAATAAGAGCAAACTAGTGCTTCCTAAGGTATATTTTCTTAATGCAACTTCGTTTCGATTCTGATTTAATTTACTAATGAGAATATTTGACCACGTCGTTACTAAGATTGCATTAACACATATTATCGGACACAATCAAGGAACTTGGTAGACTTTTATGCTAAACACTTTTTGCTTAAGCGTGGTCACCGAAAGGTTTCTCGGCATAACATAATTTTTTTTTAAAGTTATCCTGTTTTAGTAAATATATTTTAATTTACCAATTTTTTCAATCATTGGAATAGAATATCAAACATAATTATAATACGCTTGCAATATTCATTTGATAAATTCTGGTACATATTATATTATATTATGTAATGTATTTTCTTAACCCGACGCCGATAACGTAAAATCGAGAACTAACCTACATCATCGTCGGCCGTTCACCCTTTGCACACGCATCCGCAAGCCAGGCGGGGGCCATTCATTTCTTGTATTATCGGGGATTGACAAGCCGGTTTTACCTAGGAGTTGGGGTGAAACAGTTCCAACACTGCTTAAACGAAAGTTCTGACGAAACTTATCGGAATGACGGTAACTTAACGGATCCTAACGATTTTGAGGGACGAGTAAAATCAGCAAACGCAACTGGATGCGTGAACGGGAGTGGATAGTTACGGAAATGCACGGCCGCTCAGGCTGCTAGGATGGGGATAGAGAGGGTCAGAGTAAGCGTCAGTTAAATAACGCTGAAACAGAGAGCAGATAGTCAAGAACGTAACAGAACGGATCAGAGCTATAACATCGAAATCTTCGGAAATTAATATATCGGGAGTCCTCGCCGGAGCTGGTTCAGTTAATAAGTGAAATCCGAGAACTGGATCCAGGGCTACTCAAGTTGACACTGCACTAGAGCACAGCACTGGCATTTTCGAAACACATACAGAAAATTGATAGAATTTTCTGGATGTAACGAGAGCAATGCGAGAACTACATAAGCTAGAAACTTCTAGACCGTACACGAAACGCAGCTAGGAAAACTATAAATACATAGCATGGGAACGGGAGTCAGCTCGTGACATCTCCATCGATGTCCTAAGACGGACTATTTTGACAATAGTCAAATTCGAGAACTAATCATTCCGATTGATCGAGATTCTTATAGCCGATAACTCTTATTCTTTCCCTCGAGTCGTCCCTTTAAACTAAATCGAAGGCGTTCTTTGCGAATCGGTACGTAACATAACATAACTGGAGATCCTCCACGGCCGCTTCCCCAAGGCATCGGGCGACAGATGGGCACAACAACGATAACTCGGCTCAGGGGGTTCCTCCCTTGCCCTTAACCTTATCAAAACCTTACCTCCGCCCGCTCTACAGCTCTTTGCCCCTCTCTAGCGGGGCGCTGATATCTCACCTGGAACTCTGCTGGTCGTACGAATCAGACCGAGAGCGTAGCTTTTAAGCAGGGTGGCCACTCGAAGGGAACCAGAAAGTGAGAGCACTTATCTGAATCGGTAGATAGAGTCGCTTTGTGTCCGTGAGTCGAAAAATCATGTCATGCTATACAACTATACCGTTACGCCAACCGTATTTTTGATATATTTTAACGAATATAAACAGTCCAATAAATTGTAAGTCAGTTCCGAGGTATAATATTGTATTGATTAAAAACTCTACTCATATAATACATCTGTTCACATGGTATGGCCTTTTTGGCTAAAGCGTTACTGCCTCTATAGAGTACCTATCAGTTATCTGAACCAAAGTCCAGTCAGAATTTCAGAAAGTTAATCGTCTCCTGCTCGTGGTCCTAACTAAATATCTGCATGGGTATAGGGAAGATAGGAAAATATACAGAGGGCTGTGAAAAGTAAAAAGGCTAATTTGGAGAAAAAAAGATGGTGCGGTGAAGGGAAAGAAAAAAAAAGGATGAAAAAGGATGGAAGAAAAATGGTGGGCGTGTGACGAGAGAAAAGGAAAGCTAGTAGGAAAAGACAAGCGAAGAATAAAGGAAATCATGACAAAGAGAGGGGTTGAGTAGAGAAGAGTAGAAAAGAAGTATTATTTGCGCTTAAGTTATAAATAAAAAGAAAAATAGAGAAATGTAATTTTGTATTTTTAAGTTTTGTTTATAAGAGGAAAAAAGGTTATATCCCGGAAGGATCTTGAGTTCACTAATTCAATGAAGAGAGATGAACATATGTATCAGAATATATCTGTCAAACTTTTCCTTCATTACCAGATATATTTCATATATTATTAGAAGTAAACATTTCATTGTGTCCACGTAGCAATCATGTTAAAACATCTTTATTAAAGATATTAATGGAATCTGATTATTTTTAAATATTAAGAGTAATCTCATAATTATTTTGAACTTCATTATTTTGATATATTAGAAAACTTTTCCACTAGAAATATAAAGAATCACGTTATTCAAAAAGTTGTATAATTTTATTGTTGTACTTAACAGATTATAGATGGATAACGAGATATCTCGCCTGTCGTATTCCACTATTGGAGGCTGATGACGAGATATCCCGTATTTACTATTTATCTAAAAATATAGCTGGCTACTGGATATAGTTAGCAATAAAATGTCTGGTCCGCAATGCGTTAAGAAGGTAATAATTACGTACCTTTATTCGTGCATGCCATATTTTGGATTTCTGGACTTCTGTCTCCTCCAACAAGATATGTGAAAATTCTAACGAGCATATGTGGCCAGTTATACCGCTTAATCAGTTCCATAGGAGCACTTGCACTATCATGTGTAATTAACATGATCCCCTGGTTACACTGACTGCCCTGACCAGTTCTGTTATACTTTTGTAAAATCTCGAAAGCGGTGGTGAACGCTGCAGATATATTCGTAGCTGTGTCTGCTTTTATCGTATTCATAGCTAGTTTCAGTTCTCTGATATTATCCGGTGATGCTTGAACAAGGCTGTCCTTGAAACATTGGACGATTTCTTCAGCACTGTCTGCATATCGATACGCGTTTACATAATCATCTGGACCAAGTGTATCCAAGATTGCATTCACTGTTGCAATCGTTAAATCGCGAATTTTAGCAGATGCATAGTTCTTACTATCGATCAATATAGCTAAATCCTTTGGACTAGTAGCACCTCCCACAAACCAGTCAGAAGAACGAAAGTCGTAAATATCACGAACGTTCTTCGATATCATTGGCGATTTTGATGTATCAATTGGTGGCCAAGATGTTGCTGCAATCAAAAAACAAGAAATTGATTTCTTTTCACAATTCAAAGCATGAGTTTCGAGCAGAGCAATTATTTTTCTTCGTATACAGTATAATTTTCTGAAACAAACCGTTACATAATCTGTACCTCCATGGAATCGTTTACAGAAAATTTCTCGAAGACAATTCCCCGAAGCAACAATTTACTGAAACCACATTTTCTCCAAAAATATTACCCGAAAAATTAATTTCTCGAAAACAAATTCACGAATATCACGAATAACAATATATCTAAAACAATTGCTTTAGAAGACAATTTCTCGAATAAACAAAATCCTGTATTGATTTAGTTTTAACATTGCAGAATTATTGCAGTATTTCCAAATTCTCTTCACAATCTAATATAATAAGTAAATATTATATAATCTCCCACAAAAATACTTTTGTGCGCAAAAACTCATCAAGTACAGAGTTGCTGTGAATTGCTTTCCTTCATAAAAGATTGATATACCATATCTTACATTACTTTCATATATACAAATAGTATTAAAATCATAATGCCAAATATATAAATCACTATGTACTATATCTGCTTCATATACAATCTGGTGCTAGTTCATTATTTTAATAATATTTGCCCAATTTTCTGTAATGTTCTCACTATTCCATTATTTTATTACTGTTGTTTATATTTATTTATTATTTATCGTTTAACAATTTATAAATCAGTTTCTTATCGAATACCATTTGGCGGTCTGATGATCGCCATTTTAAAAGCCAATCTTTTAAAAATCAGTTCTTTGAAAATTAATTTTTCAAAATGATTAATGTTCTTCAAAAAATCCTTGTTTCAAAGGAACGAAATCTTTATTGTCAGAGATGTTACTATGTTTACTATAAAGAGTAATTTTGAGAACTTTTTACATTTTGTAGGTAGTGGTTGTGGTATGGCACCGTGAGGACCAGAAACGACTCACACCAAACTATCTACAATTTTCTAGTGCTAGGCACTTACAATTAGAGCTGTAAAGACCCACGGAAGCGCTGGAAAATAAGGCAACTTTAAATCAGTGCCTATATTATTACTGATCATGAGGGTGATTTAGTTAAAAAGAATTGTTAAAAAATAGACCACTTCTGTGGTGTGGCACACAGAGTTGCTATTGAAGCGCGATCGAAGTCGAGCTTCGCGCGTGAAGCGATTCGGGACGATTAGATTTAGCAAAGTCCGTGGTCACCACTGTCTACTATGGGACCGTTCGACGTGCGCCGCGACGAGGACGCAGTGCCCTACTTCTTGAGGCGGCTGATGCAGCTACTAAACCAATTGAAACCACGCTCTCTCTGAGTCAACAGCGCTCTTTGTTTTTCCTCATAATAAAAGTCCTTTTGATACATAGTAATACTCGACCTGTCTTGTGTTTTATCTCCTTCGGTGTATCCACATAGCCCTCAACAGTTACATCGGGCCACACAGGGTTACAATGGGCCACACAGTACTGTGATTATGTTTCAGTGTATAAAAATAGATAAAGACGAATTCTGCGATAGGCTTGTAAATGACTAGGTTAAGACATGTTAGTTAGGGAAGGTTAGAATTTCAATGCTATGATTATTAGTGATTCTGATGATATTTTATTTAATAAAATAGATTAATACAGTAAGTGCTTTGATAGATCACTTCACTTCTATGATTATTACTAAACCTGGAGCGAGCGAGTTTGAATTAACATTGTAAGTGCCGTGATGGGGTACGCCACTACATGCTAGTTTCGCAAATAAGTTCATTCGGGGAATTGCGTTCTTAGGGAACTTTTTTCCGGAAAAATATCTTTTAGAGAAATTATCTTTTCGGAAAATTATATTTCGGGGAATTGTATTTTAAAGAAATTGTCCTTTCGGGAAATTGTTTATTCGGAAAATAACTTTTTTGAGAAATCGTACTCGCGGAATCGTTATTTTGGGTAACTGTTTTCGGTAGAATGTTTTTTGGGCAATTGTATTCGAGAAATTGTCTACAAATGCCATGAAATGTCGTAGGTAAGTGTTGCTTCCGCACCCATTCCTAAAAGGATGTATCGGTCCGAGAACGAGGTAAAGTAGTCGATCAGCGGTAACGATGCAACGTTCTTCTCTAACTGCCGCGGTTTGGATCTCTTTGAGGAGGGTATAGAAAAGGGGATTTTTTATGTGCCTACCACGGGCTGTGGTACGATGCAATTCTCAGCCAACAGTTAATCTCCTTTCCGATTCGTATCATAGTAGAACAATCGAGAAAATCATGTTGTGGTTTTCGAAAATTTCCATAGAGAACCGCGTCTCTTCGGATTATATAATAGTTGTGTAGTGCGAGAGCGCTGTGTACGCAATTAATGTTAGTTGAGCCAGGAGGTGAGTCTACTCGATAAGGCAGATGGTATACAGCCTTAATAGTATCTGCCAAAAAACACTTACGTGTAAAAAACTACGCCAAGTACAGGAGTGCTGTGAACTCCTCTAACAAAAAGTAT
>JARQSV010000727.1:0-33448 GCA_030142285.1 Calameuta idolon | reverse complement strand
AGTGTTCGAAGAAATTTCCGGACGAAGAAATTTCCAGACGAAGAAGTGTCCGGGCGAAGAAATGACCGGACGAAGAAATGACCCAACGAAGAAGTGTTCGGACGAAGAAGTGTCGGACGAAGAAGTGTCGGAAGGGGAAGTATCGGAAGGGAAAGTGTCAGAAGGGGAATTGTCGGACAGCCCACAGGAGAGCCTGCGACGTAACATTCTTCTTCCGTTGAGAGCGTGTAACCCGATCAAATAGGTATGATATAGGCCTAGTGCCTAACTCAAGTGTATGAAATGCTTATCTCGTGATTTGTGCATGAAGATACTGTAAGTTGAGAGTAAAATGAAAAGTTAACTAATTACTATATACTTAGATATCCTCACACTTAATGAGCTAAGTGAAATGATAACAATGGACTAAGGATCCACCGCCTCTGCTAAGACAGTACTAGGTTGACGCCTTTCCAGGATCTGTCTTTCGACGTCGGCCCAATATCAAAAATTGAACGTTAACAAAATACTAGCTATTAATTACACCACATACCTTTGGCTCATAATATTTAAATTTTAATGGATTAGAGCTAGGATTTAAAATTTGTACACAGAACAATCAGCACTCGGGTAAGAACTCTCAATGCTGATCAAGTGAGCCAGGTTTGGTCTAGTTCTGAAGTGTCCAGCCTTAACATGCGAAGGTTGGACCAAGCTTTCGGAATCTAGCCTTGGGTTCTTAGCTTGGACTAAGCTTGGATAACCCAAAGTTTGACCAAGCCTTGGCATCTTACACTGGGACCAAGCTTCAACCAGGCCTTTGGATGTTACGTCCCGGTTACGTTTCCCGAGTATCTCCGCTTCCCGCATCCGGGGCGTCTCACCCGGATTCAGACGCCCTTTTCCCCCTTCGCTCTTCTCCTCTCCGGGGACCTACCAGCAACGATCTTAGTGAGTGAATTTCTTCATTCGCGGGATCACCGGACACCCGTACGCGTGGTGGACTTCGGACACGGTATCTTTCCCGAGACTGTTAATTCACCATCCTTGGAACCCCCTCGTAACGCCCGGATAGGAGACGGCAGGCAGCCGGCCGCTGCGAGGACCGGAGTTCAGTCTCAGTTTTGCAGCCTAGCGGAATACGCTGGTTTTACATTTAAAGGTGAGCAGTATCTGTAGTCATCAGCCTTGGGAAATAGGGAGTCAGTCGCGGAACAACAGTCGATTCCGCCGCTACTCCAAGCTGGGGCGTAACAGGGAGCCCAGCTTTATACTCCCAAACTCGGACCAGCCTCGAAATCCCAAGCTTGGAAGAAACTCTATTCTTCTGATCTTTTATATAAAAGTGTTCGTTGCCTACAAAACTCTAGTCGAATACAACTTTGGTCAAGCAGACTTGATATACTATCAGAACCTAATCAGGTTTTCGTAAGGGTCATTTTATCAGGCATACCTGATGTCATCCGGATGAGGGCCTAATTAGATTTATGAAAGGAATGGCTGCTAGAAAAATGAGAACCTTTTTCAATATCGCCTTTCTCAGAAGCGTATTTATTTTGCTTTATCCCTAGTAAAACGAGAAAACTGAATTTTAATACATAATTAAATAATTTGTTAACCCTTAACGGTAACCTGGGATCTCAGTGATCGCAACATAACGTGTGATCTTTATGAAATCCTCTACTAAAGTGTGACTCTTAATGATTAAGTGATATAACAAAATATTTACATATAAGATTATCGAATCACAACCCATATGAACCGAGCTGTCACGTCATTCGGGATCCTTTGGCCGTCTCCGTGTGCCTTCGCCGGCTAGTTTTTCTTGCTTTCGAGGTAGCCACTCAGGAACGAGTATGTTAACACGAAAATTAGAATCTACACAAGGACTCACGACTATCTCTAAAAAAGGGTCTTTTTTTCACCTGCACTTTTGAGAGCAACTAAAGAGACGTGATCTTAACCGTGTGTTATTATTAGTTTTTTGGACTGTGATTCATAACATATTAACAAGCGCAAACAATGCTGAATTTTGACTTCACAAAAACAAAATCAATGAAATAATGCATATCAGTTTATATTGTGTACACTTTTTATAAGGACCTTAGATGTAAGTGGACAACCATCAATATTCATTTGCAAAAGTATTATAATTAAAAAATCTGTCACAATATGCGTTTATTATTGAAAATAATCATTTCTGACTAAACTGTCAACAAAATCGAAACGAACATTTAAATACTCATATAGGATACCCTAAAGTATATTACAGAATTTTTTGGGATTTTTTCGTAAGTCAGTTTTTTTTTATTATACATTATTTTTTATCAAAATCTTTGATCCCTTTCTGGAACTTTTTACATTTTCAACTCTCATATTGGATCCGCCCTTTTGAATTTCGTAATTTCTAGCACAGAATTGTAATCAGCGAAATCAAAAACCCTCGTGTACTAATTTTAAAGTTAAATTGTGAGTAATAATAAGGAAAAATGCATGCCTCCAATAGATCAGAAATTTCTTGAATCCGATAATGACATCACAGTGATAAGTTCTTAAGTTTTTCTGGGTCGAATGAATTTGGTTAATATATTTTTCTTCATACCATGGTCGAAAGTACATGATTGACGCATCGATTGCAGTGCAGAAAGCCTTGGATTTTTGCTGTGCTGTGATAGGAGTTTACAGCAAATATCCAAGACTTTCTGCACTGAAATCGATGCATCGGTCATGTACTTTCAACCATGGTATAAAGAAAAATAGTATACACCACACGGGCAGTAAACTGGGCACCCGGAACTGCTCGATAGAAGGCCCTCGGCTTCGCCTCGGGCATTTTATCGAGCCGGGCCGAAAGCTCAGTTTTCTGCTCTTGTAGTGTAATATACTATTATGGGCCAAAAAGAAATGTAAAAAGCAAGCGGAAAATGTAGTGACATCTTTTGTTTCTAACGTAATAGAAACGGTTCTATTCATTCTGTAATATATTATATAAAAAATAAGTATAGATTATACGTATTGTCACAAAAATATTACTACAGACTCCTTCCCGCCTTATAGCTCGAGGTTAGTACACGCCTTGAGCGTTACTTTTTGCGTATTGTGTTGTTTATTGCATAACTTTAGCTTTTCAGGACCATTGTATTTAAGATAAGGCCCCTTCCCGCCACTCTTCCCTCTCCATTCCTTAACCTCTAGGGTGTTCGTTCGGAGCCATCGAGGACCATCAGTCATCACCAGGAAAGGATCGAGAGAGTGGCTACGTTGCCTAGCTAGCGGAAAGCGGGGAAGACATGAGCATGAGGATCAGTTTTTTGAGTTCCATACCGCCCTTCTACCGAAACAGCATTTGTTTAAAGCTAGCGGTGTTATATCCCAAAGCGGATCTACTCAAATAAATGCAATCTGCAAATTCTTTTCGGCACATCGAACTGTGGGATTGCCTAATGTAATTCTTAGAATGCTGAGTAGCAGGCCATGCGCTCACACCACATGCCAGTGCGAGGTATGAAGCAAGACTTTTCCTTTGCAAGTTCATCAATATTGGGGTGCATTGTCCCCAAAATCGGAGCTAATGCACCTACGGTATTCGGAACGGATCATCAATCTTCCGTGAATCTTGGCTACCGACGGAATTCGTCTAGGAGCCACCGTCGAAATCATCATGTATTGCTTGTACCTCAGCGTGTAGTATCTTACATTTCTTCGGTTTCTTGTGACGAAGCCTCCCCCCCCCCCCCCCCAAGGCCAGGGAAGGCACCGCAGTGAGCGTACTTATAAATCTATCGCGAGTGCAACGACAGACATCGGAGTGCATCAGAAAGAACTCATACTTGTGAAATCCTTCTCATTTCACCAAACCAATAATCTAAACGCAACCTACATAAGTGAACGCATTCTTTATAAAATCTGTAATCTAACTGTAACAAAGGACGGTACTCGTCGCTTATCATTCAAATCCGCAATAGCAATAAACAATTCACTGTTCAAAGCGACCCGATCTACCAATCTTTCAACGACACTTATTCCAGACCCAATAATGCGGAAAACAGATACGCCTAGCGTATTGATGGCAGACTATGTTAAAATATATCTACGCCCTAATAGCTTCACTAACTAAGGCTTAACAGTGACGTTATAAAGAAGATTAAATTTGGTGTAAGATTTAGTAAATGGTTAGTAATCGATTCATAAATTTGAAAGAAAAACTTTTTCCGTCTTGAGGTACGTAGTTTAAAGTTTTTTTTCACAACAATTAAAAATCGATGTGGTGCAATCGAAAATAGAGATGTCGCAAACCTTAGCAAACAATTACAAATCGATTCGTAATGAGAAAAATTGCAATTTTGCAACTTGGGGGGTTAGCGTGAATCTACCCCCCCCCCCTCCAAATTTAAATTTTCTGTAACTTAAAATCTGTGGAGATGCAAAAGAAAGTAAAAATAGTGCAAATCTTAGCGAACAGTTAGCAAACGATGTGAGAAAGAAAATCTATGAAAATCCATACTTGGGGGGCTAGCTTCACGCAGGGATCAATAATATAAGAAGAATATCCTACTATACTCAGCAGGTTTCCAGAATTTGATTAGTGAAAAAAGTTGTGGTAGTTCTGGGATATTTGATGATAGACAGATTGAAGGCATTTTTGTATCTATTTCTTCAAGTTGTTTGTATGAAGATGCTTTAAGAGTGGACCATTGTGGAAGAAACTATATTGACAATAATTTTTTAACATCTCTAAGTAAACGCAGTGCATGTCTCCGTTGCACGCATGGGCCGAGGTACGTAAACAGTCAACGCTCACTTTCCTTTATTACCTGACCGCATGGCACCCGCAAGCAGGATAATGCTGACTACGTTTACACGGCGGTCTTAAACCGGCTTAGTGAATATTAATTTGAAGAAATAGACAAATCATAGACATTTCTACTTGTAAGAAATATTTGGGATTGGTCAATCCTAAGTAATCTAATAATTTCTTATTATATTTACAATTTCTAATTTTTATTATTTATCGCCACGAGCGGAAGGTTCTCGGGGAAAGAAATTATAGTTCTTGCTGGCCCGAATGGTCGGCCGTACTGAATGCATTTTGTGTAGCTTAAAAAATTGTGTCATTATATTGTATCAGTCATTAAATAGTTTTCTACACATTTACAGTTTGTAAATTGATGTCGAAGTCTCATAAACCCAGAAGCCTTTACAATATTTCCTACAGTGCAATTACACTTTCCCTCTACAAGTCATGACAGATTTAAATTAGATTGGATCTATTGAAGATCTATAAATCTATGGTGGATAACAACATGACATGAGTTCCTCTTTCCATTGATATGTTATGAAATACGTCAGGTCTATCATTCAAAAAAAAAATACTTAATCAGTGGAGTAACTAATCAGAATAAAATAATACGAACTTTATGCAAAAATACAAAATCAAATATAAACCGCGACGCGACTCTTTCTTGTGATATCGCGTATGATGAAATAGTATGAAATGATTTCGAGGATTCGGTTATCGCTCTTTCGATCTTCAGAAAGTCTCTATTATTTTAAAATATTTAGTACAATGCCAGAGAAAAAAAATAGAGAAAGACAGAATATAATAAATTAACGTTTATTTAGATAAGATGCTCTGCAGGGACACAACAATAAATTGCCAAACAAGAAAGTGACTCTTCAATTTTACATACAAGTAAACAGAGTGGCTATTATATTTCAAAATTACATTCAAGAAGAAAATAATGTTACGTATGCCATAGTGGCTAGCGAGGTCTTTAAATTTGATAACTAAAATTTAGAAGTAACCAAAAGAATAGAAACGACCGGAGGTAACGTGAAAAAAATTTGAGTGAATTCCCAGCGGTAAGAATGCACTCAATGGTGAGTTCGCTGCTTGTTTAAGGTGTTGAAACACGCCTTGCTATTCCAAAGTGGAGAGATATTCCCTGAAATTCTTATGGATGGGTAATAGATAATTAATATGCAAGGAAATTTGATTTCTGCGTTATATTGTTACAAATAATCCAGTAAATTGTCGTTTGCAGTGTTTGAGTTATGAGAAATTCGGGATATAAGTCGTGATATTAAATTACAAAACCTGACTGTATGTGAGGTTAAGGCGATTAGAAATGTTGTGGAACAGAAAATTATCAATCTTATGCTTTACTAAATTTGGAAAAGACTAGTCTGTGTAACTCAATTTTGCCCGGTAACCGATCCAGCTTGTTCCCTAGGGTATGTAATAACTAATCCGTACCTAGGCCAGATTACAAATATTACACTGGATCTAATACCCTAACGGTTAGAGCCACGAGTGACAATGTGCAGTCCGATCTTTTGCGCGTGATTCTAAATGATTTTCTGTACGCCAGTATCATGATTTTGGCTGCTTATACATATAGTCGATTTTTGCTGATGCTCTTAGGCATGGTTAGGACCTTAGGTGTGCGAAACAGCTGGGTAAGTCACACGGGCAATGCACTGGGTAACGTGCTGAGTCTGAAATTCTATTGATTGCCGGCTGGCATTCTGTTTCGAGAGTACTAATCGATGCCATACGTAACAATAAGTAAAATTATGCTCAACTCCATAAGGGATAATTAAATATTAGGCACAATAATTTAGTTACAGATCATAAATTCTATGCGAGAAAGTATAGGAAATCAATAGTATTGGTAGCGGAAGAATTTAAGAATTTTTGACTAGTGAAACTAAAGAGCAAGAAGTAGAAATTAATAACCTTTTTGTCAGAAATCTAAAATTCTTACGGTATACAAGTGAAAACTCCAGAAACACAGAACTAAATATCGAAAACACATTATTTGCACATTGTTCGCAAATCAATCATGATTTTGCAAAGCACCAGTTTTTACATCTAGCACACATCTAAGATTGCGTATATCTTATTTATAATTTGTATATAATTTATACATAAACTGTACATAATTCCTATATAAATTTATAAGCAAATGATGTATAATTTATTCACAATAGTTGCTATGATTTTTGGAGCTCAGATATTCAGCGCTGAAATTCTTTGAGGTGTTCTCTGCCGTCTTGTACATTTCTTGGTGTTATTTTCTCATGCGTGGACCCCTGGTTTTTCTCAGCCTTCTTCTCGTACTTCAATTCTGTACGTAAACATCGTTCCTGAAGTAGTTCCTCACCCCAGCCATAGGAGCTCCCATGTTCTTCGCTGAAGTGTTCTAGATCCTTATACTTCTCATTAATGTCTAAATCTGAACTCCAAAATTCAAGAGCAGAAACATATAAGCCCTTACTCATACCTCTCTTTTATAACATCTATTAAGCATGATTTAAATAGCGCACGACAGTAGTATCCCGATTTTAGAAACAGGTTGCGACTGCAGTGGCCTCTCCTCAACATCTTTTGATTAAGTATTGCAAATGCGCAAGATTAGGAAAAATAGAACGGTACCGTTCGTATACTCTGACTATAGAAGAGCCAGTCAAGCAGTAGCGCTGGTTATTAAACAAAACAAAATATCTTACCAGTATCTTTCACTCCTGAAGGCAGCATTACAGCTGATAAGCTGAGATTGACAGCTAAGTGGTCAAAGTGACGATTCGGTGATAGAATAACTTCTCGAGCTTCATGATCCATTTTATCATCTTCAGTAAATGCATTTAATCGATGTGAAGAGTAATATCGCGGCGAATTGCTGCTATCTCTGGGAGCAGATACAGCTGCTTGTTCAGCACTCTCCATTATCCTCTGAAACAATAATTCATATAATATTATTAAAAAGTAATAACTAATAAATATAGAAAAAATACTTTGTTAAATCCAAGATGAACTCGTGGAGAAATATTATGTTGGCTATGTGTAATCAAGCATTGTTGAAACGTATCGTAGTATAAATTTTGTATGAGCCGTAACCGGATACAACCTAGTTTTCCTATTCCTATCAGGCGTTCACTGGGAAAACTATCTAACGCCCGACCATAAACATAACGTATGCCGTGTCTAGCCACTCTTTATCAAAATCAAACTCTTTAAATCACAAACAGTTTTCCAGGTTAGTTCCTGACTACCCATGTGGACTCTTACAATTGGACAGAAAATTTTTTATACTGTTTTGATATCCAATAGCTACCTGAAAAATGTAACTGACATAATGGGAAAATTGTATGATTAATGCATTTAAAAAATATTTTTAATGCAGCGGGGAAGAAAGTCTTAGATATAGATATAGTGCATGTTTGGAAGAACTTTACTATTTTATTAGGAACTAATAAAAATCTGATATAGTTACTAAATACCAGAAAGTAGGCTGTATGCACTTCTCGTCAGAAGGACTAAGGACTTAGGTGGAGATTGATACCCGCCAGTTGCTTTTTTATGCATCTGGAATCTTATGTTTGTTTTTTTAAAAGGAAGTCCAGACTAGAGGGGATTGATGCCCCCCACGCCTTCTCAGAGGTGGCCCCGTCTCAGACTAGCCATGGAATTGGTACCACGGCGCGCCTGTGAGGTTATCGAGCATGCTGGAACTTAAATTGACCCAAAAAATGCGGGCTAAAGACTTAACTAAGTATTCATCCTAATTCTAGGCTGAGCTAACTGGAGGAAAAAAAATTATGTTAATTTATTTGTCCGTTAGGCGAGCTCCATGTGTGGGACCGCTGGTCCACTTGTCGGGCGCTGCGGAAATTTATAGCTGACCCCTCGTTGCTGCTTGGTGGGGAAGGCTGCTATTTTACAGCATTACAATTTAGAAGTGATAATTAACATTATTTGCATATGTAAAAACTATAAGTTTTGCGGAATTTCTCTGAAAATATGGTTCTGATATTGTGCATCAGCTTTAATTAATGTATGTCAGATTAAATGTTACTATCATAAATTCACGGAATATTTTCAAAAGTATTTGTTAAGCTTCAGGGAAAAAATCTTGATTGTTTAGTAATTATATTCAATGGTCAAAGAGACTCGGTCGAGTCTCGCGGCAAGTACAAGCAACCCGCCGTACAGGGCACGGTCCGTCAAGACATTTTAACTCGAAGCATCTCTTGTACCTGTGTTTCGACTTAAATATCTTATAAACAGCTATGCATAAGAAAAAGTTATTGATACATTCACTATAGGAATCGAAGATTCTAAATTGATTATCATCAAAATTAATGAGATTGATGTACAAAATTAGGGTGCATTGAGATGGCCAGCAAGATGATTTTATTGCAGGTCCGTCGTCCTCATTGTCGTCTATCTACTTTTTCACACAACAGATGGTCGCTTTGTCTTCTTTACCTATGTGTACTCTGGATGCCATGGGCAATATTCGAATATACAATACAATCAAATACATTTTGTATGTGCTGCTTGTACAATAGTATAGAATTATTAATTCTTTAGACCGCACGAAAAGTATAACAGCCATTCATGTGGAGCGCGCATGCATCGCTATACGTAAGTGTGTGCTTCGACATAATTCCTCGTAATTCAAGTGACAGTTTTTAAAGATATAGGATGTCCAGATGTCTCTCTCCATAGTTTCCTATAACTAGGTGTCGAACGTGGAAGTCCAAAGTGTCAAATATCTATCATTGAAATCGGTAAAGAATCACGGACTATTCTTGGAAAAAATTAAAATAAAAATGCACCTGTTCGGAAATTAGCATAAATCAGGCAATGTTATTGTAAATTCATCATAAAATTTTGTAACAATGATAAAAAATATTTATCACTAATTTGACCAAAAAATCGTCCAAAAAACACTTACTTATAAAAAAGTATGCCAAGTACATAAGTCGCTACTGTAAGGTATTTCCTTAACACGACGCTGATAGCGAAAAATCCAAGAATTAACTATCTTCGAGAACCAAATCTACGCTACCTTCGGCCGTGAACCCTTCGCTCATGCATTCGCACGCCAGGCGGGCGCCAGCAAATTCTTTTATCACCGGGAACTGACAAGCCGGCATGAATTGGGAGTTGGGGCGGAACAGGCCCAGCTCCGCCAAAATGAGAGCTCTGATAGAAACTATCAAAAGATAGATAACTTAACGAATTCTGTCGATTTTTGGAAGCGCGTAAAATTGAGAAACGCATTAGGGTCGCGTAAAATCAGCAAACGCAACTGAATACGCGAACGAAAGCGAACGATTACGGAAATCCACGGCCGCTCCGGCTGCTAAGTTGAGGTAGAGAGTCGCAGTAAGCGTCAGGCAAATAGTGCGGGGTACAGAGAGCAACTAATCAAGAATGTAGCAGAACGGATCAGAACTAACAAACCGACATCCCTTCACCAATTAATAAATTGGGAGTCTTCACCGAAGCTGGAGCAGTTAAAGATGTAGTCTCGTGTTCTGGCCCGTTTCGGAAGCTTATTTCAGGATTTTTTTATAACAAAATAAAATACAATCATTTCAATTTTCATAGATGTGTTTAATGACATCGTAAGGTACTTAAAAAAAAACTTGTTTACTTAATTTTATGCAATTTTATAATGATTTATTGAAACTGAAATAGACACTTTTATATGGAGGTAGGTGGGTGGCGCAGGTGATTACGCCACTTGAAGTCATGTGACACAAACAAATTTAATTGATTCTTGTTCTGTATGCTTGTGGCTCCATCCCGTACTAGATATTCACATTTTAAAAAATAAGTAACAAAATAGTGAACTTGTAAAATAAAATGTTAAAAAATCGCGATTTTTTTCGTTTAAACTCTGTGAAAAAAAAAACAAAGAAATTATTATTATAATTTATTTATTTTAGTACCCGACGGAGCCATTGTTGTATAGAATAACATGTGCAAAAATGAAAGCTATTCGTTCGATAGAATTTTTTAAATTACCTGCGCTGCTTACAAAAATGTTGTTTCGAGAAAAACGCGTTTAAAGTTTTGATTTCGGATTTCTTATACAAAATTCTGCTCTCATCTATGTGCTATAGCTTCGTGAATATTTTATATTTCGGTCTAAAGTTTTGACAGTATAGTTTCAATATATTATACTTTCCAAAAATGTGAAAAAAAAATTCGATTTTTTGAAGCCCGAACATGAGACTACATCCTTCATTCGTGAAGGCCAAAAACTATATTCAGAGGACAGTCAGGCGGGCACTGCACTGGGGTTCTTCACTGGGGCACAGTACTACACTTCCGGAACACTTACAAAAAAATGCATAGAATTTCCTGGATATCATGGGAGTAACGCGAGAACTATGCAAGCGAAAACTTTCTATACCATATCGAAACATAGCAGAAAAACTATCAACAGATAGCACGGGAGCACGAGCCAGTTCGTGACACCCTGGTCGATGCCCCGAGACAGACTGTTTAGACAATATCTAAATTCAAGAACTAATCATTGTGATTGATCGAAATCCTTATAGCCGACAACTCTTATCCTTTCCCTCGAGTCGCCTCTTTAAACGAAATCGAGAGCATTCTTTAGCGAATCGGTACGTAACTTTTTGGAGATCCACCAAGGCCGCTTCCACAGGGCATCGGCGACAGCTGGGCACCACATCCTCAACTCGGGTCAGGAGTTTCTTCCCCTGCCCTTACCCAAAACATAACCTTATCTCCGCCCGCTCTACAGCCCCTTGTTTCTCGCGAACGGGGCGCCGGTATATCACCCGAACTTATGCCAGTAAGTGAAGAGTTCTCCGTCGGGTACTCTCCTCTGCCAGGCAACTCGGTACATCGAGACTATATGCCCACGGCAGATTCGAACACCTCGAACTCAATTAAAAAATATAAAATATTCCGAGAGCATTGGCGTAACTATAAGAATCAACCCGAGAGCGTAGCTTCTGAGCAGGGTGCCGACTTGAAGATAACCAGAAAGCGAGAACGTTGTCTGAATCGGTAGCCGGAGTCGCTTTGTGACCGTGAAACGAAAACTCCCTATAACATTTTCGCTACTCTTTTATTTTCATAATACTTCTTGTATTTAATTATGATTAAATGGTCATTTAATAATTAATAAAACTGTAGGTGATTCCTTATCGAGTACTACTTAGCGGATCCGTGCCAGTAATTCCGAAGTACTTACTTTGAATGTACTAATAGTATTCTAAGACTATATGTTTATTAGGCTTTTACCGTGATTATTTTTGACGAGTTATTACTAATATTGGATCATTCGATAAGGAATCACCTAAACTTTTATTAATTATTAAATTAACATTAAATTATAATTAAATATGAGAAGCAGTAGTAATATAAAAGAATAGTGAAGACGTTATAGAAAATTTTGAGAATACAATTAAAGTAATGGGCTAATGCTAGATTATATAACAGGCAGATATGTAATGGTAATGACTTATGTACTTGGCATTAATAATATGATTTCAATACTTGTTTGTTAGAGGAATTCACAGCACTCCTGTACTTGCCATAGTTGTTTACACGTAAATGTTTTTTAGGAGATGTCACACATTTTTGTTGCCCAACGGGATAAAGAAGCTCTAAAGACTCAAACCTATATTGTTACAGATATAAAATGTAAATGCATTGTGATATCGCTAATCAGAAAAATATATTGCGTTGTCGAAAGTTTAAAGGCTGTAACGCCTATCCCGGATTTCCCAAAAACATATTAAAGGCGACTAGATCCGGAAACAGAGGGTGTACCTTCGCTCGATCGGTCTAATATCCTCGGACTTGTAAGCGATACACCAATCTACGCGATATGCCGATGGGCGTCAGGCATCCAGGGATGCCACGAGGAAAAGATAACAAACTGTACCGAGGTAACGAAAGGAGATGAAAATCCACTGGTATTAGAACCGATACGTCGCGGAAGTCCAACTAGCTCAGCCCCTATAAGGCGAAGGAGAGGGGTGGGGTATTTAGGTGTTAAGAGCCGTAAGCCAGTTTTAGGTAACCAAAAACTTAACAATTTATTGCACCTGACAAAAGTAACACACGCAATGACACAAGAAACCCGACAGAAGTACGGAAAGGCCACCAGAGGAAGTCGCGATAATATGGTAGGATTACAAATTCCGAGGAAGACCGATAGGCAGCCAATAGCTCTCGCAGGTAACGAGCGTCACTCCTGGTACGCAGGCCTCGATATAGGCAGCGGAAAGGTAGTGATGCGCCGAACAGGAATTCTAATGATTCGCACTTGCGACCTGCGAGAAGATGTGATGTATCGCACGCACGAATTACGGCCAATCTGCCGATTACAATATTAGGCTTACTTATTTTCCCTTTCGCATTTCGTGTAAAACAAATCATTCAAAACAATTAAGAGAATCAGATAAAAACAATATTTGAAACCGTAGATCTAAAAGGATCGTCAATAGGTAAAATTGCGGTCAGGTCGAAAGATAGAGGGGACCCGATAGTTATACTAACAAATACTCGATACTAGACCGCGTGGTCGACACTCGGATTGACTTGTATTTATTAAAGGAGCTTCGGCTATCCCAAATAGCGCCTACTAGTATATCGTCTGACTCCTATTCTCGCGAATTTCGGGAGTCCCAAGGACTCAGGTAGCCGCGACGGGATTTAAGCTATCCCAGGTAGCCGTTCTTATTACAAACCATACGAGAAAATCTTACACACGCGATCCGAGCAACTAAAGCAGAAAATACGGAATACTCACGGAGGTATCCGATTGAGCATTTTAATGCGAATTAACAAACGTGAAAAGGTAAGAAAATAAACGGACAAAACAAAACAGGCTCTTCGTCGTGGCCGTAATCGGGGAAACCACCACTATTCTCAGATACACTTCATTCGGGCACTAGCAGAACGTGTCCCTCCGGCAATGAAGCTCTTCAATGAACACTGGTTTAGGCCCTTAGGCCGGAGTTAGCCGATCGTTCGCTACTAGGTAGCGTGCAATAATTATGTTCACGTAGATAGCGTGAAGAGTTTCGTACTCGGTTACATGAAAGAGTGCTCACCAGATAATTGAAGAATTAATAATCCACACAAGGTAGCTTTCGCTGGAATTTCCGGAGCAGTAGGTTAAACGTCCACTTAGTAGAAAGGTCCACGACGAAAGAGGATGACGCTAATCCTTTTCGCAACACCTGGGATTCTATCCTCCCACCCGACCCTTAAATTGCCAATTACGGTTGGTCAATTATTCATCGCGCTTACTTCCGTCAATCCTAGATACGTATCGATTATATATCGCCAGGATCTAGGGTCAATAACCCTATCAGGTAGCTTTAAATGTTTAAGCGGTTGCGTGCGCATTCTCCGCGCAGCCCTCTGGGTAATAGTAGTTCGCTAGCGCTCCGATGTAGGGCGATACGGGCGTGTTACGCGTTGCCATGCCGCCGTCCGCATGTTGTTGTCGCGATGTTTCGGAGTGAGTTCGTTGAAGTTAATGCTCCTGGTGTGCTTTGAAGTGATGTTCTGCTGCTTTGAGTCCCCGTAACTGGTGGGAGCTTGCCGAAGAAGGTAACCAGGCTGGTTGGCGGCTACAGGTAATGTATGCAGCTCTTCTGCAGGTAAGTGAGACTTTTTCTCCGCTCCATATTTTGTATATAAAAGTTCCTTCGAGTGACAGCATCCCGCGCCTTACAGGTTGCTGACCGGGGCCTCGTTCCACGTCTTTGGAGCAAGCCTTATCGTGCCCGCAGGGCACAAGGATCCCCTAGGACGGAAGACGACGTGGCCCTTCACCCGGGTATTCCAAGAATGCTTCTTGGATGCAGTGGATTCGCTTATGGCCCCGCCGGACTCGCATCCCGATCACAGGTAGCAGGGAGACCTCGGTGGAGGCAGCATAAGTTTTAGTGGCGTTATGACAGGTAAGATGATAACTCCCTTGCAGGGAATCCTGTTGCTGCGGACGTTGGCGATCACGTCGATGAGCTGAGCTATTTGACTTTGGCGGGCTCCGGTAGTGGCGGCTGGGTCGGGCGGTCGGTCGGTATGACAGTCCCGCGAGTGTCGGTAATGTCGTCCCACGCAGGTATCCACCTCCGTGGTTTTCCATGTTGGTGAGTATATGCTCGTTCATAGGTGTAAGTTTAACATTAAATATAATTAATTTACAGATCTTATATTTTCCAGGTGGCTCCCCGACCCTAGCTAGTGGACGTCTATGCACTAGCGGGCTGTCAGCCCAGCCCGCACTCCAATTTTCCACGACTCTAACCTTGTAACGTGCATTTCTGAAAATGCAACGTCACCAGGCATACAAATTTAATTTTTAAGTCCATTTTCTTTAGATATGTATACAAATATTGTGACGTAAAGTCCAAAAATTCATTCACAAAGACTGCTAGGAGTAGGGAAAAGAAATATCCACCTGCAACGACTCTCCAAACCCGACATTCCAAAGACTGCTTTGCTTATCTCACTTATCCTTACGCACTCTGTTTTCCGCCTATCGTCCTTTTTGCCTATCTCTCTTCTGCTTCTCTGCTTTTCGTTTTTATTTTTTTAATCTTTCCTATTCACACTCGGTTACCTCCTCTATCGTAATGAGCAAATTTACGTTCTACACCACGAGCACGAAGCGAACCTCCAATGAGAGGTTATATTTACCTATTTTATATTATTATATTTTGCCATCACTCTATCGTGCGAATTAGGAATTATTAATTTATGGAGGGGAGCCCTTAAGGCTCTTCCTCTAGCGACGAATTCCAACTCGTTTACTTACGTTTGGAGCACCTTAGCTTGTGGTCGTATACGAGAGTAAAAGTTAATAGTGAACTGAAAGGGAAGCCGGTAGCCGATGTACGAATTGAGGGAAAGAAGGAAGTCTGAGGATTAACCTACCGATCTCGTTGCCGTTCTATTTAGTGAGCACCTTTCGCTACCAGTATTTTGAGATCTTTTGCGAATTTATCTGAGATAATAAAAGGGGAGCACTGTCTGGTGCAAAGAGGCACCTGGAGCCCAAGGATCCGCGGAACACTGCGTTGGAGTCGTCAAAGTGACATAGGACAGAAAATACATTACAAGGTAAAGAAGGCAAAGTAGCTAGCGCCATCCGTTGTGTGAAAAAGTAGATGGACGACAACGACGACTACGGACCTGCAATAAAATCATCTCGCTCGCCATCTCAATAAGCCCTGATCTCGTACATTAATCACATTGATTTTGATGGCAATCAATTCAGAACCCTCGATTTCTACAGTGAATGTACAAGAACCTTTTCTCACACATAGCCGTTATTTGATCCAAACAAAAGTACAAGAGGTGCTTCGAATCGAGCTGTGCCCTGTACGTCGGGTTGCCTGTACTTGGCGCGAGACTCGACCGAGTCTTTTGATCTACTGTATAAAATATCATAACGCATATGCTTACCATAACGGCGTTTATTTTGAAATCCATCATATTTTTCACTTCAGCTGCCATTTCTCGAACAAGCATAAGACCATCCTTTCTTGCAATTTTTGGCTCTACACCGTGATATTTCTAGAACAAAAATATTGCACCATTTGAAAATCGTAAATTGAGTTACAGTTCCAAAGATATAAATTTTTCGACTGCGACAATAATTTGGATCTAACTGAATAAAAGTTGAGCCAACCCAGATATGACTGCACAGATAAAACCCACCTTAACTCAAAATGGACACCCCTTAGCATGCTCTTATAACGATAGTTTTGATACCCATCAAATCATTTTTAAACAGATCTATTAAGAGAAGAGAGGACTGCTATTGCCAAATAATTCGCCACGCAATTTGTTAAGGGAGAACTGTAGTGTCCGATGAACTTCTAGATGACGGTGTTACCTTGCGACATGACAAGACATAAAAACAGACGTGATGTAGTTGAAAATGATTTGTATGGTGACTTAGATTACAGATCTAATTTAAGGCTGCTGTCTAGCTGGTTGAGCTATATATATCGCGTGACGTCACAAGCGAGGAAACGTATTTTTCATTATTCTCCTTCATTTCTAAATGATTTAGCAAAATCTTTGATGAACCCGATTCATTATACGATACGGCTGGCGGCTCTTCTCGATTTAGGCGCGAAAAATGTCTCAATTGTGAGAAAAATGTACATAAAGAATCGAAATGGCGCCGCCATTACGACGGTTCACTACATCCCATTTTTCTGCGAATCAGGACACTCATCACACTTAAACGGAAAAGAGCCGCCTTGCTATGGACGATACAAAGCGGGCTGATCTAATAATTTTGTCAATAACTGTTTAACAGGCGCAAGAAACGACAAATTGGAATTGCTCCGTATTTTACTATCTCCAGAATCTAATAGATGGCGGTAGCTGTTCATCGCAGTGGGTCTCATTGTCAGTAACCTGAGCGGTTCACTGAGCCCGTAGCATAGCAAGGTCCTGTCAGATGTATATATCTATAGTCAAGATATATAGAATATGAGGCAACTATTTAAATGCAATAGTAATGCAATAAAATACATTGCTGAAAGCTAATAATAATAGCAAGTTGATACATTTATATTTATTTTTAATCTTTTTATTAAGTTTTTAAAACAACAGCAGCAACAACAATAACAACAACAATAATTCTTAGAACGGATTTTGGCCCCACCCCGGACCACCAAATTGCCACCCTGGCATTGGCATATATACAATCCGGGGCGGGGCGGTAGGGGGTGTCACGATCACTGGCTCCTCTTTTATGTATTGTACTTCGATTCTTCTGAAAACAAAATCAAACGATGGTTGCGATTATAAAAACTATTTTAGTGAAGTAAACTATACAAGAAAGATTGCATAGATGCACATAATACTTACTGCCTCTCTTTCTGCCGTCTTTCTCTATTCCGATGTGCCTGTCCTCTCTCTTTGTTTCTTATCTCCCTATTAATTCGATTCCTCTCATCCCTTCTTATTCTTTCCTCTCGCTCCCTCCTCTTTCTATCCCTCTTCACCAACTCCACCCATCTCCTTTCTTCTTCTGCCTCCTCTCTATCGAACTGATCCCTGTCAAAAATATCATTTTTTATTAGATTTGATTGTAATTTTATGATTTCGTAATAAATTTCGTATATATATACTTACCTTGCCCTCTTTTTCGCTTTCTCTGATCTTTCCTTATCCTCTTGTACTTTCTCTTCCTTTTCCTTCATTACCTCATCCTCTCCATCAGTATCTATTACGATCTCTTCAGGTTGCTGTTTCGGAAAATAAAATGTCATACAATTTATACTGTTCGTAAGATGTTGAAGTATAAGTTAGTGCTTCCTTAGAATGTATAGAAAAGTCACGTACTTACCTAACTCATTTGAAGCAAGTACAAGGTAAGCAGGTCAGTACTGGCATCAAAGCACTACTCCCCTTGTCTGGTGTCAGATATAATGCAATCTGTATAGAGATCATTTTGCATATATATACTCTAATATTGAGCAAGGTGAGTATATACCATCAGCTAACATTTATTATTTTTGTATTGTCATATGTCATGTACTATGATTGTACCCAGTTATTATAATATTATGATGTACTACGTGTTATTCTCAATAAAATATTGCTTGTAAAATAATGCATAAATTTGACGTTTCAATAACACTGTTATCGGTTTGAATAGGTTTTTTTTATATATATCATATAGTTTTAAAAAAATTATGGAATTCTCTTTATTATAAAAAGAACATCATAAGAAAAGTAATGGGGTTAAAGTACTGAACGAGCACAATATATTTTTCTTGAAAATTTCTTGAAAATTTTCTGTGGTGTCTGGCACCCTTTACGAAGGAACCCCCAAATTCTGCAGCCACGACGCTCTTGTTAGAGCTTCGTACTTTTGCCACCAGTCAATGCTCGAGTCAACACCGAAACTTTTTTCAGGTAGACAGCAGCCTCAAAACCGCGAGCTCAATGGCAAACTATATGGAGGTGAACAAATTTCATTCATACGTTTTACCTTTTCCAGTAGAAGATCTTTCTAATTGTAAGTATTATTTAGAGCTCGAAAATTTATTTTGGGAAAATTTTGAATCTAGAGAGAATATCACAATTAACGCCTATTTGGAAATGTTATGCTTTTAAAACTAGGGCCTAGATAGTTTAGTCACCTATATCCAGAAAAAAAATGTATAATGAACGCAAATATTATCCTAGAAGTATACACGGAATAATTTCTGTAAATATTACGGAAATATGAGTGATTTATATGGATTTCACCAGTAAGTATATGGAAAACAATTTAATACTAAAGGAGTACTCTAGTCTAGACGATAAAAAAAGAACGATTTTTTTTCTTTGCATATTAGTAAACTATAGGGCCTCGGAAATATGCCTGCAAAATTTTATTGCGAAATTGATAATATTGGTGAAATTATAGAGATTTGAATTATGCAACGCGCTAGACGAACAAGACAAAGCACGTATGTTTCGGATAAAAATAGGATAATCATATCGTGCGTGTGAATTACGAGGATCATTAAACAACAAAACTTCTTTGATAAAAAAGTCTCCTGTTTGGCCCTAGATTGTCTAATTAACAGTAAGTGCCGTACATTTTCTATTCCCGCATCAAAACGATGCGACTGTAAACGCATTTTTCTCGAATGAATTTTTTAAAAGTCGGGCGTATATTTTTCCAGAAATTACTGGACCGATTCACTTACAACTTGGTATACATTTCAAGGACATGTACGTCTATCGCCTGAATCTTTAATATATGGATATTTTTGTAGCATTTCTTTTCCCCCTCTTGTTTTAGTTGAAACATTGTCGACAATTTCGGACTTCAATGTTTGATAAGTTGCTATTTCCTTAACAGTTTCAGATCTTTGTTTATTTATCTTTGGACAATAACTAAACTGTAAATATTTTTTTTTAAGTTTTGTTCTTTTACTTCAAATGACTAGGATTTGATGACGAAATGGCGTATTATAGACGGCAATATTATAAACAGAAAATATTAACAAGCAGATACACATTTCAATAAGAGAAAGGACTTGAAACAGTTAGGGAAGATAGGTAAAATGCATAATTATTTAGCTAACAATAGGATTAAATTACGAAGCGGGGATAGAAATAATTTAATTTATAAAGCAATACGCTTTCCTGTACTATCCTTCGTTTGCTTATTTGGCGGTAACTTATCCATCAGTCTTTCTTTTTTACCTCTCCGTTGTCAGTATTTCTATTTTCCTCTTCCTCACTTTTTCTCTGCCACTTCTCCTTTCTTCCTTCTTTTCCCACATCTCTCTTCCATTAATAGTTTCTCATTTACTTTCTCCCCCATTGTTTCCTTTACTATTCTTTCTGTCACTCCTGTACAACTACACCTTCACAGTACATACTCTACGTTCTCTTTCCTACTTCTACATATCCTTTATTCTCTTTTTTTTTCCTTCATCGAAAATTTATTAGCTCTCATATTTTTTCCAAATCTCCACCTGGACACTAAATCTATTTTCTTCCTTCCTATTCCTATGTATCTTGAAATTCCTTTTACCTTATAATTTGTGTACTCCTTACAATATCTTGATATATTTATCCTCTTCCATCTTACATTTGTCTCCTTTTCCTTCACCTTCTTCATCAACTACTTCGTTCCCTTCTCCTTTTCATGCCCCATATTCTTCATTTCTTCATCCCATTCCATATTTTTTATTTTCCTTCTGTGTTTCCTTATCACTCTATTTCGTCCTTTTTCTCACCTGCTCTCTATATCTTAATACTCTTCTTTTCCAGCCTCTACGCTGGCTCATGCTTTCTTCCCTTAACTCCTTTCTTACCATGTAATGCCGTGTGTTTTTAGAAAATTCCAGTATCAACTTCATAGACAGGGTCTTCGGCATGAAACGCACTGGAGTGGCACTGTCGAATTCCTTGTAAAATTCTAAGGAATACATGTTTTTGCGTTTTTCATTTTGCATATCAAAATTTTGAGATAATCAGCGGTAAAGTTGCAATAATTTAGAGCTTCTTTATCCCGTTGATCAACAAAAACGTGTGACATCTCCTAAAAAACCCTTTACGTGTAAAAAACTACGCCAAGTACAGGAGCGCTGTGAATTCCTCTAAAAAAAAGTATGGAAATCATATTATTAAGGCGAAGCACTGCATGTTTTCTTATTATACGATCTAGCACTGGCCGATCATTTTAATTGTATTTTCAAAATTTCCGATAACGTTTTTACTACTCTTTTACATTACTACTGCTTCCCTGATTTAATGGTGATTTAATAATTAATAAAACTTTAGGTGATTCCTTATCGAGTACTACTTAGCGGGTTCGTGCAATTCTTGATATAAATTTAATACAAAACCAGTGTCACCTTTTTATATGCATAGAGCATATTAACAATATGTACAATATGTAACACTCGACAAAAGTAATCACCGCAGAAGCTTAATAACAAGACTTATAGTATCAGAATACTATTAGTACGTGCAAAGTAAGTACTTTGAAATTCCTAGCACGGACCCGCCAAGCACAAGAAACTACGGAGCCGAATACCAGGACACCCTGAACTTTCATGTCCGACATCTAGATACAGGCAACTACGGAGAGGAACAGATGGACATCCTATATCTCTAAAATTTGTCACCTAAAATACGAGGAACTATGTGAAGCACACACATACGTACACTCATGCACACGCGCTGCACATGAATGCTATTAAAGACTTAATAATTCTATACTGTTGTGAAAGCAGTCTTTTACTAACTGGAAATTCGGCGTGAACGGTAGCTTCACGTACAACGTATATTAGATTGTGATGTGTATTCGTAAATTTCAAATATCATTCAAAGTACAAATAGGTAAAGAAGGCAAAGTAGTCAGCGGCATCTGTCGTGTAAAAACGTAGATGGACGTGCGAAGACGACGGCGACGGAACTGAAATAAAATCATCTCGCTCGCCATCTCAATACGACCTGATCCCGTACGCGAATCGTGTTGAACTTGGTGAAAATCAATTCAGAACCCTCAATTCCTATAATTAATGTATCAATAACTGTTTCTCATATATATAGTGGTTCATAAGATATCTCGTTCCAAACACAGGTATAAGAGTTGATTCGAATAAATAGGTTCTGCGAGCTGTGCCCTGTACACCCGGTTGCCTGTACTTGGCACGAGATTTGACCGAGTCTCTTGATACTTACGATCTTGTAATAAATTGCGACAGATGCCCAGAATGGCCACTATTTACATTTAAATATGCTGCTGCACGTTTCAGGAATCTTACTCGACATTCATGAGCATTCATCTTTTATTGACTGTGGCGAAGCTTGTCGACAGTCGGGTCACTAAATGTTCCGCATGTTCGCATTTATGTCGGTAAATGAGTTCCTAAAGTTCCATTGGCAGGGTAATATAGTATAATAAAATATTTGATGCTTCCGAATACTTCTTATAGCAGACACTGTATATAATTGTTGCAGATTGGCATTTCGCGATCAGAGATCGGGCATGCGCATAGCACAATCGGAAGTTTTTAGGACCACCAAAAATGTAATACCTTGGTACAACTGTCTTAGCAGATTGAAGGAATCAAGAGACTCGGTCGAGTCTCGCGCCAAGTACAGGCAATCCGCCGTACGGGGCACGGCCCGCCGAGACAAATATCTTATGAAGGGCTATGTGTGAGAAAAAGTTATTGATACATTCACTATAGGAATCAAGGGTTCTGAATCAATTGCAACAAGGTTTAATGCGATTAGTGTACGAGATCAGGGCATATCAGCATGGCGAGTGAGATGATTTTATTTCAGGTCCGCCGTCGTCGTCGTCGTCTTCTTCGCACATCCATCTACTTTTTTACACAACAGATGGAGCTGACTGCTTTGCCTTCTTTACCTATTCGTACTCAGAATGGTGTTGGAAAGTTACGAATAGAGAACACAATCAAATACACTTTGTACGTGAAGCTGCCGTTCACATCGAATTTCCAGTTAGTATAAAGCTGTTTTCCCAGAAGTACAGAATTGTTAAGTATTTAATAGCATTCATGTGGAGCGCGTCTGTATGTTTACGTATATGTATGCTATACATAGTTCGTCGTATTTTAGGTGACAGTTTTTACAGATATAGAATGTCCAGGTGTTCCTCTCCGTAGTTTCCTGTATCCAGGTGTCGGACGTGGAAGTCCAGGGTGCCTAAGTTTTCCTCTCCATAGTTTCCTGTATCTACATGTCGGACGTAGAAGCCCAGAATGTCCAGGTGTTCCGCTCCGTAGTTTCCTGTATCTAATATCGGACGTAGAAGTCCAGGGTGTCCAGGAAAATATGCAACGAGCGACGCTTTGGTGTTTCGCTCAAACTATAGAATCCTCTCTGTTGCTCGCACGGCACCTAAAGTTTTATTAATTATTAAATCACCATTAAATCATAATTAAATACGGGAAACAGTACTAATGTAAAAGAGTAGCGAAAACGTTACAGGAAATTTTGAAAATACAATTAAAATGATGGGCCAGTGCTAGACCATATAATAGGAAAAAATGTAATGACTTATGTACTTGGCCTCAATAATATGATTTCCATACTTTTTGTTAGAGGAATTCACAGCACTCCTGTGCTTGGCGTAGTATTTTACACATAAGTGTTTTTTGGGAGATAGATATTACCACGAATAGTATTTCTTGATTAACGGTACATTCCAAAATTCGCTACGAGTACTGCACTTATAGTTGTATCTCATTCAATTACAAGCCGATAAACAGGGACAATATTTGCATTATAATATTAGCCTCGTGTGGTGAGCCTCTGGCTTCCTCTCATCGTCAGCTACTTGGCCGGACTTCTCCATCCACGCGGTAGCTAAAAGCGTTTTCATTGGTCAGATTATTGCAACTTGGATACTGATTATCTGAAAATTTTAATATGTGAAATAAAAAATGCAAAACCACGTATTTCTTAGAATTTCAAAAGAATTGTAACATTACTACTCTAGTGCGTTTCGTATCAAACATCCTGTATATAATTGTTATTTATTCTACCTCCTTTTTCATCTTTCCCCATATCCTTACTCCGTAAAATAAAATGCTTTTCATCGTTATGTTGAACATAGTTATCTCTTTCCTTATATCCCTCTTGAATTTCTTTTTCCCTATTCCCCGTATCTGTTTCATTGCTGTCATTCCCTTTTTCATTCGTGTCGCTCACATACTTTTGATCACTGTTCCTATGCATCATATGTTCAAGGTACTTGTCGCGCTTTAGTTCTGCGACTTTCATTTATCTTTTTCCTTTTTTTTCCTCCTCTCTCACTTTTCTATACACCAATATTTTTCATTTCTGTATATTCACCTCCAGCCACTTTTTTTCCATATAGTTCTTTATGCTTTTCAACATATTTACGATCTCTTTCTCGTCCTTCGCCATCATTGCCTACCGTTGTTATTATTAATGTTTTCTTAAAACTTGTTCTTTGTAGGTTTTTTAAGTTGCAGATTTCGAATCTAACAAAAAAATGTTCAAATTTCCTCTTAAAAAATGAATATTTCTTGAACCAATGCTTGCATCACCTTGATCCTTAGATTAAATTTTTTTCAGAGAATATTTGGTAATTTAAAAAAAAGAAAGAGTCCTAATCTCAGAAATGCCGATTTTTCTGCTTTCATCACGATTTTTACACTACAATAATAAATTTCAAAGTACGCTAAGAAACCGTATATTGGAGCAGTCGAATACAACTCTTGATAAGAACAATACCGAATGCGTAATAATCCTATCCCAAACGCAGGTAAGTATTATTCCCTTGAGGACGCAGTTGAGGAAGGGAATAATGTCCCCCCCACCCCCCCACCCCCGAGGTGTGCATTTCCTTCTCAGATAAAAATTTGACGCGTTGTTCCTTTCAATACAGACTAAATTTTTTCAAAAACTTGATTCCACGTGAAACTTTGACTAAATTCTTAACAATGACTTTATGCAACTACTATGTTGTATCCAAAAGGGCCTAAATCGAGCGCATTTTAAAGATTTTAATGTGTGTTATCCTTTCGGATATAAGTCACGCTTACACTCTTCCTGACCACTATTGATATACTGTTTTAGAATATCTTTAATTGATTTAAAATGCATTATTTGGCTAATTGGAGTACTAGAATAATTAACGGGAAGTGCTAATCCACATCGGCTTTAATTTATATTATTTTACGCGTTTTTCATCTATCAGCTGTTTTTAATGAGTGCGCTATCAATATAGGAGTACTGAAAGGTTGATCGATTTGTAACGTTACGCTACCTATACCGCATTTATAAACTAATAACATCGCATTCAATTTTTAACCAATGTTATTACTTTATTTATAATCTCTTTAAGGTTATATATGAATAGGTTTAATTTTTATTCATTCTTACGCTTGTTATGACCAAGAAAATCAAAAGTTCAATTAATAAAAATAATCCGATTAGGCCGCAGTAGGCCTAGTGAGAACAAGATATGTACTAAACAAGGATGAATGAGTAAAAGCCGACTATGCTATAGTTGGGTTGTCCATGGAAAACTAAATCATTTATTACTCGTGTAGAAAATTGCAGAAGCGACACAGAGTCGTACATCAAGAGAGTAGAAGTGGATAAGAATTCGGCCTGTCGAAACTAATACTGCAGTCATCCCAATAACAAAAAATGTTATGATTTATTTCTTTGGATTCGGCGAAACAGTAGAAGATCGCGCTCAGCCGAAGTCGATTTATCCGCAAATCTGATTTGCCTAGGAAGTGGATATGTTAAGTAACGGCGCTTCTCTCGGCAGGGTCCCTGATTTTGGAATTTTGTAGCATTACTTAAGGCATGGCTTAGCTCTGGTCTAGATGTGTTATTATTTTTATCGTTTTGTATTGTTCATCGTGCCGTTAACTCCTGAGGGACCTATACACCATGAAAATGCGTTCCTGAGGATATTAGAAGTAACTGAACGATGGTGAGTGACGCTCAGAGAATACTTTGGCTTTTATTTCCTCCGCGAGATCAACTGATCTCGTCTACTCGATGTATTCTTACGCGGGTGATTCCCAGTTGCCCACAAACCCAATTGGACGTAAATGCAAATTTCTGCCTCCTGAGCGATCTTCCATCAGTAATCAATAAACGTTCAATCCACGCCACATCTGCCCGAATCGTCTCCTTAGCCCATAAGTAACGCGAGTCATTAAAATTTGTTTAGCATTATCAAGTTACGTTCTAAACCAGTCCAATCTGTTTCTCATGTCTTTCACTTTCTTAATTTTATTAAATTGTAATTATTATTATTCTCGCTTTTCTAAAAATAAATCAGACCCGTCTGTAGATTTAACTTCTGATAGCTTCGTGTCTGATAAAGTAATTTCGGCAGTTTTTGAGTTAATCTCCCCTGTTATTTTAAAATCTTTGGCTGTCTCCTGACTCACAACCCGATCGAAGAAGAGCTCGCTTGGATAATATTTGGAGACAGTATCGTGGTACAGTTTGTCTGTACCTGACGCTCAAAAAATTTTGTTAATGGCTTTTTCTATTTTTAGGATGCCATTAATTTGTAAACCACGGAAAAGTTAAAATGTATGGCGATGAGAGACGTCAAAATTCGGCTACAAAATGAATGAAATAGCCCACTTCGGTTGGGCTGTAGGTAATGGCAAGTAGCAAACGAGAGGCGAGTAGTGCCTTTATTTCAAAAATCATGTACACCGGTCATCCCCGGCAATTGGTAGTGGAAGATGGAATAATATAAGGTATACGCGATATGTGTATATATTATGATGTACATATCGCGAGCCTTGAGGGAAACGCGAGATTTCGCTAAGCCATGCAATTTTTTTTTAGACAACCTAAGGCTAACTAACAATTTTTCCAAAGGTTGGGGATCAGGTCCAAAATCTGAATCGGATCGACCTCGCGATCGTTTTATAACAAATGCTTCCATCTTATCAACCAACTCTCCACCGGCCAGCTGAGCTTACAAATATGACAGAGATCTTCAACACTGGAACAGAAAATTATTCGGTATAACCAAGTAGCTAAATTTTGAATTCTTATGTAACCTGTGTATTATTACATTTATTCAATTTATGTTGTGCGCGAAATACAAGGAGAGGCAGGGATACATTTAGTTGATCAAAAGTCAAGGACTTCGTTGACTATATAACCAATATTATATAAAGATGGGATACCGAAACATTAAAGAAACATAGCTTAATAATAATACATACAATACAGCGAGTTAAGCATAACGTTTTATAGCCTAAGAAAAAGTTACGCCAGATCTTAGAGATAATTAGAAATAAATCCAAGAGTGGGGCCAAAGCCAGGACATGGCGCGACAGTTGAGGGCTCACGTGACCGACGCGAATCTACGGCTAGTCACGCTACAGAATGTACTTCTGTTCTTTGCTCCTCTTTATTAAATATTGTTTTGTTCGTTATTCTAACACATCGTACATAAATAAATAATTAAAGTATTAAGTCGTAGCCCGTCGTCGTAATAAGTGGTAATGGCAAACTTCAGCAATGTCACATATGCAGGCGGGCTCGTGCTCTACTAGCTAGACGCGAAGTCAGTACTTATAATTAGTCGTTCCCTGAAGGTAAAGTGTATAGTGCAATTAAATAGAAGAGCATTCAAAAACAAGGGAGGGGGAGACCTTAAAGGAGTATCTGTAAATGATTGTACAATAGATTGGGATGATGAGATCGTCAGGCCTTCAAACAGAATGATACCCACTCTCCGAAACATGGTTGATGGATCTGTGCAGATGGGCCCGAGTTCAAAACTTTGGAAAGGAGCATACCAAAGCAATAGAGCCTTCGCTGGCTAAATCTTGGCTAGTCTAGCTGATCATAATACGAAGAGATATGCTGATCTTGACAGACATCAAAAGCAAAACGGAAACGAGAGTGAAGCGGAATTTGAATATGATCCAAGGTGGCATCGGTAGCTCCACCATAAACTAGACAACAATAATCTTTGATTGGAAAGATCAGCACGGTGACTAATAAGTTCCTCGGATTAACAGAAAGTGCAGTCCATTTTAAGCATTTCAGCATGTGGTCATCGTCCCGAAAGATCACTTTATTCATCACAATTAGTAGTATCGGGGAACTCAATAATTATAAAATAACCCTGTCGCCTGGTACTGAGAGAGAGAGAAATGAATGAATAAAATAACGGAAGATTAGAATAAAGAATTTCACATATACTACGCCTATATTTTGGAGGTGAATTTACCTGTCTATTATTTCGTGTGTACGTCTAGTCCGCTGGACTATCTGTTGGCGGAAGGGACGAGCGGTCATTGCTAGTGGGGTAGCTAGTTTACAGATTCGTAGAAAGAGCACTACTAGATTCAGTGACGGCTAATTTAAATAGTCTATTGGTCTGATGTATCAGGTTACACCCTACCCTACAGAACGTCGAAGGTGACCAGCAGATAAGAAGATATTCTTCCATTAAAATCGAATACACTTGTTGGCAGGAACATAGAAATCAGCAGAGCGCATAACTTGGAGTCCGCATCCATGATAACATGGCGCTCTAGCGACGCTGAAAGTAGTGAATACGCTTTAGATATCTAATATCATTGAGTATTTTTTATACACACTACCAGTATATAACAAATTTTGTATTCATTAATAACCGGATCTTAACACATTAGAATCGGGCTATTTGACAACGCTTATGTTTTAAAAACGAGAATTTTTATTTCCCGATGTGAATGTGTTAATACATGTACCCATATTACGAGTCCGAGCGAGACGGTTTTCTGTCTCTCCTTACATTGGCTCGCTCGGACGGGCCGGTAGTGGCAGTGCTCACGCCACACCTGATTTACTGCTTTTTCGATCTCGGCTCTTGGCCGTGAGCGAGCTTCCATTGCACTATTGAATCCTGATCAGATATCCATAGGGGCATCCTTATAGGTATCTTCTCAGGCATACCCAATGTAATCCCGATTACGGCTTAAATAAGTTCATACAAGGAAAATTTGCTGGAAAAATGAGGATCTTGTTCAATATCATCCTTATCCGATTCGTATATGTTTTGCATTGTGTGCAATGAAACGAGGAAAATTAATTATATAGATTATTAAATAATTTGTTTAAGCAGTATGACAAAACATTTATATATGAGATTACGGAATCATGACCCATAACTGTATAAAAGTTCTTCCGCGGCTGATATATCTGTTCCCAACATATTCCACAAAGTTTCTGCAGTAAAAAACTCCTGGAACCCAATATCGATCCCGCCTCCAATGTGAAAAATTTAATTTGGTCAATTTAATATTTCTAGGATTTAATCTGTACCATTGGACCGAATAAATTAATTTCATAAATGCAATTAAATTGATAAAAATATTTTTAAAACAATATTTTTGTCTCTCAAGCGTGGCCCAGGCTTGTCCACCAAGCTTAGTCCAGAGTTACCTCTTAAGTTTGGCTCGAGGACATTATTCCAAGTTTCAACCAAGCCTGCGCCAATCCTGAATGCCAAACTTAGCCGAAGTCTTATTAGAATTCATTCAAGCTTAGTCCAGGCTTGGCCCATTTGTTCATTCCTACCAGGGCAGCAGCACCTTTAATGTTATCAGTTACTCGGATCAATGTCGTCTGCGTACTGTGCGCCGCCCAATATGCAGATTGATACGGGTCCAATCCGCTGTTCTTAGAAAAGAACTCCACTAGCTGCGTATTATACTTCCCGCCTCGTTCTCTAGATTACAGATGTAGTTTCTCTTGGGGTCGTTGAACTTCACAATGTTTAGAGTGAAGTCCCATACCTACTACCCTCCTCTTTGTCCGTTCCCTTGCTGCGTCATAACTTTTTGTTGTTCACTAAAGGAAGCACATAAAGTGAAACGCTAGAGAAAATTACTGTATTTTCGTTTAAGTGAAAATTCCGAAAAGAAAAAAAGAAATGCAACGTGATAGAACAGATGCAAAAAAAATGAGAAATGTAAGAACAGATTGAAGCTTTCCAAGAGATACAAGCCAACTTGCAAGATGATCACAATAGTTCGTTGCAAAGTGGTGACAAAGCAGACGGAAAAGAAGGTTCAGAACGAGGTAAAAGAGTTAAAATAAAAAAAGGGATGGCCAATAAAGGAACTGATGAGTTTGCACGAGAGGCAAAACAAACTACATAGAACACTGACGAGCTTTTATGAAAGACAATAGGTTAGAAGTAACATCTGATGTGCTTGAACCAAAGTCAAGGCAGATCAAAATGATTAGCTAATAAGTTTGCACGAGAGGCAAAATATATTAGACAATAACCAATCAAAATTAACAGTTATGGCTCATATGATTTGGGAAAATTATTGCTTGGCCCATGGTTGATAGAAAAATTTTCCATTATACGAAAATCAGACAAACAAAATACGCCTCTCAATCAACAAGAAAAAACGAAGGTTGTAGAAAAAAAACAAAATATAGTAAAATTCATGTTAAACGAAGAAATTTTTAAGGCATTAGGTGGTGATCCACTAGGGTTTAAGACATTGGAGGTTACATTACATTCATCACTGAAAAATCGTTGGAAATATTGGATTAAAATATCCCTAAAAAAGAAAAAGAAAAAATATTAAATAAATATGAAAAAAAAGAGGGATTTGATGCACCAGAGGTCAATCCAGAAATTAAAGCTACATTAAGGGAATCGGCAGTGAAAAGAGATAGTTATGTGGTAGAAATGCAAAAGTTATTGGGATCAGATTTAATATCTCTGGGTGCAGCTATGTCAAGCCTCTTATAGGAAGAGGTGAGTATAAACAAATTAACATTTCTAGAGAGAATAAGGGACGCTGCAAAACTGATTGCCGAAATTATATTCAAGCAATCAGAATCCAGAAGAGTGTTTATTTTGCCTGAATTAAGTACTCAAATTAAGGGATTACTTGGTACAATAAATACATATCTATTTGGAAAAGGTCTAGGTGAAAAAGAAATAAGGCAATTGCGGGCAATGAACAAAATGGAACGGAACATAAAAAGCAAGTATCAACAAAGAATGCTCAGTCAACAACAAAGTCACATTTAAACTGGATAAGCCTGCAGAGAAAAAGGTCATTTCCTACTCAAGCAGGAAACTCCAAGTTTGAAATACAGGCCAGATCAAGGATGTTCATCAAGAACAAACCACAGTTTTTTAATTCGAAAGCTCACAATCCAAGAGGATTCAGACATTACAAGTAAATGAAAATGTAAGTATTATAGTAGGTAGATTAAAACATTTTATATCAAAGTTGAGAGAAATAATCACAAATAAATTTGTGTTAAGCTGCATAAATGGATACCAATAGAATTTTACAAAAAGGTTGAATAACAACAGGCATCAAAAGTGACGTAAATTCGGTTTGCACAATTGTAATTTAAGTCTTTGAATATTCGCGCCCATATGTACTGTGGGAATCTTTGAACCGCGCAGTGCTGAATAGAATCGTAGGTTCGACTGGGGAGAACTCCTACCTCTCTGTCTCTCGTTAAGTGTCGCACAGTACAGAGGTCGTTCTTGTCTCGTGCCTAACTTGTATAAAAACTGTTAAATAAAAGTATCAACCGTTTCTTCTACTCGAAACTAAGTGTCGTTTGCCACCTCCTTTCACCTTCGCAAAAATCCACATCAATTCCATCAAAAAGTAAATATTTCTAGGACAAAAGTAGATAATTATAAGGAGGTTATTATTAAGTTGTTAGAGAAGAAAGCAATTAAACCCTGTTCTCCAGATAAAAAATAATTTTTATCTACATATTTTTTGGTACCTAAACCAAAGGGGACTTTTAAATTCGTTTGAATTTAAAGAAATTAAATAAATTTATTAAACCAAGCTATTTTAAAATGGAAGATTTGAGAACAGCATCTAGACTGATCTTTAATAAAGGCTTCACTTGTTCAATAGATTTAGAAGATGCATACTATTTAGTGCCAATTCATAAAAAGAATAAAAAATATTTACAATTTGAATTTTTAAAAACAACGTATCAATTTAACTGCTTACCTTTTGGGCTATGTACAATAAGCAGTAGAAGAGGCATTAGAAATTATCAGACTAAAGTATTAAGCAATATGAACCATTATTAAGACAATGGTGGCTCTTTCGTCAAGAGAATGCGATAGATTTTTGAAATCCAAAACAATGTAATGTTCTACAATTTTTAACGGAGAAATTTACGGAGGGCGTGGCATATGGTAATCTAAGCTCATACAGAGAGGAGAAAATAGGTGAAGGTCCTATTATTAAACGTTTTTTAAAAGGAGTTTTGAAATTGAAACCAATTGCACCAAAATATGAATTCACATGGGATGTGGCAATAATTGTTCTTCGATATTTATCACGATTATATCCACTAGAAAGGTTATTGATAACAGATTTAATGGAGAAGACTGTGATGCTATTAGCAATATACACTGCACAGAGAGCGCAAACATTAGCCAGCATTAATATTAATAATATAAGTCAAACAAAAGTTTTGAAATAAAGATCTTGGACTTACAATTAGTCAAAACATCACGGCTAGGGCGCTACCAGCCTATGCTGTTAGTCCCAGAATTTAAAGAAAATCTAAAGTTATGTGTAAGTGCTATATTACTCAGATACATATACAGAAGTAACACAAGACTAGAGAGGTGAGAAAAAGTTGTTCATGGTAATGAAGAAACCGTACAGTTGCGGCAATTAACGGTCGGAAATCCCTCCAGCGCTTGTGTCTATCCCTTACCCCCACTCCTTCAGCTAACCACGCAAGTAGCGAATTATAGTCGTGACTATCAAAACGTAAGGATCCCAACTCTTGGATGCTTCCTTGATCTTGTCAGTCAAAATGCCACGTAAAAAAGATAAATACAGATTATATGCAGCTTTTTACTTATCGGTTGTTACCTTATGCAACCCGGACTTGCTAGCATCTGACGCCGTTATTTAAACTGGCACGGTGTCATTCTGTTCTCTGCGTCTATCTTTTCATAGAGATACAGATGCAGAACCGCAAACTTGGCGGGTCCGTGCCAGGAATTCCAAAGTACTTACTTTGCACGTACTAATAGTATTCGAATACTATATGTTTGTTATTAAGCTTTTGGCGTGATTATTTTTGACGAGTGATTGTTAATATGCTCTATATAAAAAGTTGACACTCGTTTTGAGTTTGATCACTGGCATAATGAACGCAAATTTATATTAAGAAATGCACGGATCCGCCAAGTAGTACTCGATAAGGAATCACCTGAAGTTTTATTAATTATTAAATCACCATTAAATCATAATTAAATATGGGAAGCAGTAGTAATCTAAAAGAGTAGCGAAACTGTTATAGGAAATTTTGAAAATACAATTAAAATGATGGGCCAGTGTTAGATCATATAATAGGAAGACATGTAGTGCTTTACGTACTTGGCCTCAATAATATGATATCAATACTTTTTATTGGAGGGATTCACAGCATTCCTGTACTTGGCGTAGTTTTTTACACGTAAGTGTTTTTTGGGAGATATCACAAGTCTTTGTTGTTCAACGGAATATAGAAGCTCTAAGCACTGAAATCTATATTTTTACGAATATATAATGTAAATACATTGTGCTATGGCTAATCAGAAAAATACTCTGCGTTGCCGAAAATGTTTAATGGCATCTAAATATA
>JARQSV010000726.1:0-10977 GCA_030142285.1 Calameuta idolon | reverse complement strand
GCAATAAAGATACAGGGTATTATCAAAGAACCCTCGAGTACGTTCATCGAGCCCTTCCTGACCTACGAATGCTTTCGGCACGTGAACGTTAACCGTACGAGAAGAGTTAAACACCACCACGTTTAACAATCATTATTATATTACTTAATCGACTTTGTTATCAAGTACTCTAATTATTCAAATCATCATTAACATACGGGTTCGCCCCTTTTCCCTAGTAATCAATCATGATGGAGGGACCGGTGCGAGCCGACTGAGAGTGAGACGTGCACGGTGATAGCTCGTAAAACAGTGAACAATAAATCCGAATTAGTGACAACAGTAAAAAGCCTGGGCAGTGCCACAAGGGAAGAGACTCATACAGGAGCAGAAAATCAATCGATTCTAGGCGAGCACGAAGGTACAACAAAAATTCGGCTAAATTACACTGCCCATTCTAAATTTGAGGTTAACCCAACGCGGAGAGCGAAGTAAAGGAAGACATAATCGAGCGGTTAACTCCAATGCCTGAGGGCGCCACCTCTCGGGAAAAAGCGACCAGGGACTCGATGTTACCAACATCGACTAGATCAATCGATGCCAAGATCGATGCCCGCACAGTGCCGCTGAGCGGCCAAGCCTCTATGCTAATTCCGACATCACACAAAACTCCGAAGGCAAGAGCCCGACAGCCGGTACATCAACGACTACAACGCGAGAGAAGTTTCTCAGACGGTTCGATCAAAGATTTTATTGTTCAAAAAAGAAAGCGATCAGACTCAGCGGAAAATTCCCCTGATCTAAATGATAAAAGTGACCTAAAAGCTTTTAGAACATCAACGCTAATTCCCCGGTTACCCTCGGAAGACCAAAAAACGAATATTCAAGACTCGAGTCTACCTGTCGAGACTACCGAAGTACTGTCCAGCCCGGATATCGAGGAAATCGCCGCACAATTGAAGCAAATGAGCCAAGACAATGCAAAGCAGTTTGCATACATGAGCAATTTAATCACACAAAACAACATAAATCAAGAAAAAAATTTTGCCGCGATTAAAGATGAATTGAATAAAAACAAGGAAGAATTTAAAAAAGCCCACGAGAATTTAGGAACAAGGATACGGACTCTGGAAGAAACAGGAGTCGAAAAGCACCGCGACCTTGAAGAACGACTATCAAGACTAGAGGCAAATCCCCTCAAGGCACCAAGTGATATGGTTCAGCTGAAATCCTGTGATCATTGGAGGATCGAGTATCTGGAGAGAAAACTCGAGCATATAGAAAAAACGGAAATCAAAAATAATATTGTCATAAAAGGTCTCTGAAAGTCGATCCGAAAAGCGTAATTTCTTCCATAAATGGCTTCCTCGAAGCAGAGTTTGGAGTTACAGATAAGATCGTCGAGCAGAGACACATAAAAGCAGGAAAAACCAGCCTATACGTCGTCAAACTTGATTCCATGGAAACAAAAATCAATATATTGAAGAACAAAAACAGATTAAAAGAAAAGACATATACATCAACGGGGAACTCACACACAAGGAACGCCAGACCGGGAAACAACTCCGCGACCTCGCAAGAAAATACCGAGAACAGCAACACCAAGTGAAGATAGCATACAACAAGCTCGAAATTGATGATGTTTGGTACCGATGGGATAAGAAAGAAAAACGATTGAAAAGTCCGGAGCGGCAAAGAAGAAACACTGAACATACGCCTACATGGGGCGTAACTCTACCTGCACCAAGCACTTCCGCTCTCTCAAAAAAACTAAAAAACAAATCGGATTTCACCATGGTCTTCTGGAACGTCCACGGCTTCTCGAACACCTACAACAGTCAAATTCTTCGCACTGCCGACATCAGCTGTATATACGAGACATGGTTGACGTCTACCCCGTCCACATTACCAGCGCATATGAAGAACCAAAAGTGTAGTAGGACGAGCCAGCGGTGGTCTGGGAGCTCAAACATCAATCAATGCAACCGAGATCATCGACGTCAGCCCCTGGTGGATTTTTGTAAGAGTATCCTTGCCAAATATAAAAATAATTGTCGGAACTGTTTACTTTAAGCCACATCTACAACTAGAGCCAGTCTTAGAAATAATGCAAAACCTAGTCGACGAAATAAGAGTGAAGTACGAGAACGAAATATTTATAATGGGCGGGGATCTAAATGCAAAGGTGGGAGAGCAGGATTTCTTGCCGGCCGAAATATTTACTGAAACGGGTCTGTACGATTCAGTAACTTCTAGCGATCCTATAGTCAACCAAAGAGGTTCATTAGCCACCGAATTCATGACAACAAACGGTTTTGCGCTAGTAAATGGCAGAACACTCAGCGACCGACCAGCTCGGTCCACTTTTGTGAGTCGCGCGCGAAAAAGCGTGATAGACTTGTTAGTCTGGATCAGTATTGACGGACTTACCATGATAAAAGACTTGCGCGTGGTTATAGAACCGTCGCTCTCCGACCACTTCCCTGTCGAATTAATCCTACAGACAGAGAGTCCTATAGAAACACCAACTGATGCCGAAACAGAGACACCAATGACTATGACATACTTACGTTGGAAAGGCGAATCCGAAACGATCTATTGCAACTCGATAGAAACTGCAAGTCGACTGAACGATACTCTGACTGATCGAATCCCAGAGAATCTTAACGAAAACTTAGCAAGCGCAATACTAAACGTAGCCTCCTCTGCAAACATGATTTGTGTCGCAAAACTCGGAAAAACGAAAAGAAACAATAAATCTTGGTATGACAAAAACTGTATCGAACGAGAAAACGAATTTAAAATAGCCGCGAAAGCCTACGAGAACTCGAACGCCGATGAAATCAAATCTAACTTCCTCGACAGCCAAATGAAATACAAAAAAGCGTTAGAAACTGCTAAGAAGCAACACTCAGATTCCATTAAAAATAGCCTTGCGAATTTAAAAAGCCCGACAGACTTCTGGCACGCGGTAAAGAAATGCAACTCTAAATCTGGAATTTCGTTTTCCCTTTCTGTTAATAGATGGAATGATTTTTACGCAAAGATTTACAAGCTAAGAATCACGAACGCCATAAAATTCTAAGGACCAGGCTACGAAATATTAGACAAAGAAATCACTGTAAACGAACTAAAGAAGGCACTACGAAACTATAAAACTAAGAAGGCTCCTGGGCCTGATAAAATAACTTCAGAATTTCTTAAAGCGTTGCCACCGAGCGGGCTGCAATACCTATTAAAACTCTACAATACGATACTGGATAAAGAAACTACGCCCGCTGCCTGGTCCCGCGTATTGCTCACTATGATTTTTAAAAAAGGAGACAGGGACGATCCAGCTAATTATAGAGGAATTGCACTTGTAAACAACATCACGAAAGTATTTACTGAAATACTTAGAGTCAGATTGATCAACCTAACAGAACACCTAAAAACTATCCCGGAATCCCAATTGGGGTTCAGAAAAGGACTAAGCTGCGTTGAGTGTATCTTCACCCTAACTGCAGTAATAAAAATGCAACTAAGATTGGGCGGGCGCGAGATATATGCTACCTTTGTAGACTTTACGAGACCATTTGATTCCATACCTCACACCCTGCTATGGGAAAAGTTGTATCGTCAAGGAATAAGCCCGAAATTTATAAGAATAGTCAATTCTCTCTACGATCAAGTGAATATACAGGTTAAATCTCGAACAAAACTCTCTAAAGAATTCCCAGTTACCGAAGGGGTTCTACAGGGAGAATCGCTAGGCTCGGACCTATTCCTTCTGTTCTTGGCTGATATTGAATCATTTTTCAGGGAAAAGGGCTTAGAAGGTCTAAATATTAACGGTACAAACGATCTCTTAATGATAATCTATGCAGATGACACAGTGGTCTTAGCACACTCCCAGATAGACCTTGCAAAGAAACTAAGCGCATTAGAAGAAGATTGCACACAAAACCGCCTAGAGGTCAATGGCAGGTTTAAGGCAGGAGGGAGATCAAAATCCGTAGAGAGCCGTTTTACGTTATATAAAGGAAAAAACATTGAAACCGTCCCGGACTATTTATACCTAGGAGTTCCGAGTGCAAGATCAGCTCTAGGTCTTAGAGCAGCCGAAGCGGCATTAAATAAAGCGAAGATTGCAACCGGAACCACACTGGCTATTCTCGCGAAGGCAAAGTGTGACTCATGAGAAGCCTACACAAAACTATACGAGAGTATGGTCGAGTCTACTCTTCTCTATGCCTTCCTCGCATGGGGCCTTCGATACTGCGAATTCATTGAAACGGCGCAGACTTAGTTCTACAAGCGTTTTCTTTTATTAGCCAAAAACACCTCAAATGCGGCTCTTAGATTAGAACTAGGTCTCGTAAAGATAAAATACAAAGCGATGAAAAATACTTGGGAATGGTACATTAGAGTGCTTAAGTCGAACGACGAATTGCTAACGAAAATATGTATGCGCAGACAAATAGCTCTTGCAGCTAATTTAAATGAGGAGAGTAAATACAACTGGATCTCTCAATTTAAGACATTCTTGGCGGAAGTAGAATCCCTTTACCTATGGGACAAACTTGACCCCACGGTCTGGACCAATAGAACAGCCGAGGTATTTGCAAGGTACAAAAGACAGTTACATACATCAGATCTACAAACTTGGCAAATATCAACCTCTAGTCAACTAAAGATCCCCAGGCCAATCTGCGACGCTCCCGCCAAGCATTTAATGTTAAAATTCCTCTGGCCCTAAAAAGAACCATAACCCACTATGTTTGAAATGAAAAATTTAACCCCTTATCGTACTCATTTTTGGATGTTTAAGAGCGCGTTTTAATCGTTGAAATCTCAGCTATAACGTGGGATAAAAATAATATTTCTATTTTATCGCATTCCTAATTAAAAATGGCGGGTAAGCTTCGGGTGCGCTTGCGATATCTCGAAATCTCCGTCACGGGATCATCTCCAAGAATAATAATTTTGTGAAAATCTGTAGTATCATTATAGATGATACCATGCAAAAACTGGACCAGATTGGCCGGTGCGTTTGGAAGTTATGGCCATTTAAGTGTTTTCACTTCAAGGGGGTGTAATTCCCCCTAGAGTGTTGCTATAGGGGTGCAATGGGGGTATTTTTTGACTACCGAAGGATGCTCTTTCTCGTGCCATAATTAGAAATATGAATTTCCTTCCCTAACTACTAGTTCTCGCAATTTTCAAAAAGTCCCAAAATGCACTATTTCACACCAACCCCTGCCCTTCGGCCATTTTGTATCCGATCGAGATAAAACCTCTACCATTCAAACGGGAAGGAAATTTCCTAAAAATTATGTCTTTGGTTTTTTTAAATCGGCCATAGCTTCACAGAAATAAACAAAAATGCAAGTGTTCCACTTCAATTGGACGTTACTGTATATTGCAACGTAAAGTGGAGATCTCCCTGGTTTCCGTGTCCCCGAAGGAGCACCCAATGTGGTTACCTAAGATTTTGCAACGTGAATCAAGAGATCTCTCGTTAGCAAAAACGACCCGCAATGGTCTTCTCTCTCTCTAACTCCTATCACCAACGCGAAATCACGGGTTGGGCGCCAGGTATCCCTCGCGGGAGTACCACGAGAGCTCTTTGTCACTAAATACTTTACCCAATTCGGAAAAGGCCGGGTTACACTAAAACTAAATACGAATACTACGGAAGCGAGGACCACGCCAACAACCTAAGGCGGGTCTCTCGTTACGAAAGAATCACTAATAGGTTAACAGAACCGGGGGCGACGCCAACGGTCCTAAGACGTGCCACCCGTTCACCAGGCCACTAAACCTAATCTCGCTACGAGATTCACCAAGGGACAACGGTCGATCCGTAAGATGTCCACTAAGCAGCGGAGGAGAGAGAATCGCTAAATAGTAATGCCCCAAATGCCCTGTCCGGTGGCTAGATAGTCGGAAGAGTCGTGGCGTTCAGGCAGGGAACAGGGGAATAGCATTATAAAGCAGGAAAAGCACAATATTGATTTAACGCACCAAAGCTATATTTTATAACCAGCAATTAAAAGCAAGTAGAAAGATAGCCAAAAGAAAATTCACATAAGCCAAAGACAGGCGGCAAGAAAAAGTATCAACCCAGAGCGGTGCAAAGCAAGTCAATCCAAAGTAACAAAAGTCTTATGGTAATTTAACAAAGCGAAGGAAAAAAGATGCTATATAAACCAAAGAGAAGTTAATCTAAGGAAATTACTATAATCCACATGCGGAAAGAAAAACGTAAGCATAGATAAGCAAGCAATAGAATTAGGAGCAAACGAAGAATCATAAGTAAGGAAATCTACTAATTATATCGATTGAACGGCAAAAGGGTGACTTTATATAATTCAAAAACGCAATTCTAAAGGTACAAGATTCGCCAAGCTAAGTAATACGTTCGAATGAATTGACTGAAAGGCGGAAAGATTACAATAAAGTATTGGCTTAAACTAACGCGGAAAGATAAACGCAAAAGACGCTAACAATGCAGAACGATTCCACGAACATCAATGGGACAGATAATATTAGATTAATAATAATAATAATAATAATCTCCAAAATAGTTTATAATAAATTTGGAAGGAGCCGGAGTCGTTCTACGGCTCCTCGCTAAAGTTCGCACACCGGATATCGCGCGGTGGACGGCGCACGCGTGAGCGGCGAACTCGGCGAGTTTGTTGGCGCGGGCTTAGCGTGTATCCGCGGGGAGCGGTGAGGCTCGTGACGCGCTCGCGGCACAGGGCCGTCCCTAGCAATTCGACTTGGGAATAATTTTTGGAGACTAAATCGATTATTTTTATTTTTTTACAGTTGGCACTAGATAAATAGGACTGATCACGAACGTAGGCAGGTCCCACGAATAACTAAGAATCGCGAACAAAGGTTCCCGCGAAATCGCGGCTACAATTCTCTAGATCTTAACAGAGTTAGAGATCTTAACGCGAATAGAAAAGAGTCAATTGTGGCACCCGGATATTCGAAAAGTAACAGCAAAGCACGCGACAAATACAAAATACAGAATATATAACACCAAGAAATCATGTAAATAGCGAGAACATAGAGTATAACAATTATCACTAAAAGCATCCTATAGTTGCTTGCTATGATTCGCTGTGATCTTATAAATTTATTTTAGAAGAAGGTTCGTAAAGGTTACTCGACCGAACTCTGAGGGAGCAGCGGAATGGTTAAGGAAAACACCCGCGGTCGCCGCAGGGTCGAGCGCGAATCGCGAGAACAAAGGATTTCAAATAATCCCGTAGGCCAGAAGGGCACTGAGCACTTAGCAACAATTTAATTTGGAAAATAGGCTACAAGCAACAACTAGAAGATGCAAAACACCCATTACTAATACAATCGTAGAAGATCACCAAAAGCGCGGCACTATAGAAAGATTTCCATGTAAGAAAGAGCGGGGTTTAGAGACAGATTCCAGCATAGATTTTACGTTAGGGCCCCATGCGGCAAAAATTGAACAAACGAAGATTATCGAAATACTAACAAATCGCAAAAGCCCAGCACTATCGTCCTTTTTGCTAGCCAGATGCGGAAAAACATTCACATCGGGACTCTTAAAATCGGAGATACTTCCGTTGCGGCAGAAGGTCGTAACGGTAATTTTTCGCTAACACCAAGAAATGATTTCGCCAATTTATAATGGTAGTCAAGGGTCTCACCAAATATCGTAGTGGCAAAGTGCGGATACGGGGTCCGAAGGGCCAGAAGGGCTCCCTCCCTCCCTCCCTCCCCCCTCCCTCCCTCCCTCCTTCCTTCCTTCCTTCCTCTTTCGAGCCAGGTCTTTCGAGAGATAACGATTGCGAATTTTGAGTATAGCGATTTTGAATTGCGAAGGAATGAAAGTGATTGTGCGAGTGCCTTTTGGATATTATAGTTGCGAGCTATTTTGAGTGAGTACGGTGTATGATTGCGTTTTTCCCTCTAGCCCTTCCCTACCTCCCTTTTAGTAGTTGCGTGTGTAGATTTTGCAGGTCCCTTCAGGACAATAGCGAGTCGGCCCACGAGGTCCGGCATTTTATAGTTCTTTTTATTCGACGTCAGACGAGCCTTCCGCCCAAGAGCTTGAGGCCCGTGGTATTGCGTGCGCCCTATTTTGAGATCTTGCGTCCTTTTCGGGAACCCCTCCGTGCCATTTCCCTCCCCACCCTTTTGAGTCCGAAGATTGGTAATTAGTAAGAGCCATTTTGCGTTCGGGAACTTTCTCCCTGAGATCCCCTCACCTCTCCTCCCGCTAGCCGTGTTAGTCCCGTCTGGTAAATATTCGAGGACCTCCCGAGGTCACTCGACGGTGTTAGACCGTGACCGTAGCTGGCGCCCAAATTATTGTTTGTACTTGCGTCCGTATCGGCAATCCCTCCCTGCCCCTCCTTCCCCCCGTTTAAAGACCACCGTCCCATTTTGACACCGCGTGCTCCCGAGCGAGCACTCATGTTACTGTTTTGAGTTTAGTTTAGTATTGCGGGTACCGAGTATTGTTTTTTTTGTTGAGTATCTTTTGGTTTTCTTTCGCCTGTATCTGCATTTTCTATTAATTATATTCTTTTGCTATTTCACCCCGTGTTCCCTTTTCTTTGCGCTTCTCCCTCCCTCTTTTGGTTTCGGTTGCGATAGCTAATTTGAGCAGACCCTGGGCCCACTCTCGAGGCCCAGTACGTCACAATATATATGTGTATACATGTGTACAGCTGCACAGGAAACATTAATATGTCAAATTCCCGTCGCTCAGAAGCACAGCTGCACAGGAAACATTAATATGTCAAACTCCCCTAGTTTAGAAGCAGAGCTGCACAAGAAACATTAATATGTCAAATTCCCCTCGCTCAGAAGCACAGCTGCACAGGAAACATTAATATGTCAAACTCCCCTCGCTTAGAAGCTTAGTCGCGATATAAATTCCTCAATTCTATAGGTCCCTCTCGCGAACAACGAGGAAAATCCCATAAATCTATCAGAACCAGATAAAACCAGTTGCCTCTCTTCCTAGAGAAGAGATGCGCCATCTCGTGAGTTTCACTCTCGCTCACTGACGGGCGCAAAAGTGCTGTGCGTCGCAGCCTCGCACGCTCGCATTACGTCACAAATCGCAACCAATCGGATCGCCTATTTTGGAAGCCGCACTACACGTTTTAAAAACCAATAATCCGATTGGCTTTTAATGTAACAAACACGCGGCTTTTGGTAACAAACTCCTGGAGGAAATTACTTATTTACATTTGAATTGGTAAAGTAAATTAGTGAGTTTCTTCATTTGAAAATAGATCAAAACAATATCTGTCTCATAATCCTGTTTTCTATAGTTCATTGCACCAACGTTCGTTACAATTGAATCATGGGTTACAATTTTTAATCAACAATTTTTAATCAACATTACAGTCATATTGACTACTGCTGAATCATTTCGCGCGCATGCTCATGTGCATATGTAAATAATAATACAGACCCGTGTCGATTATAATTAGTTCGGAGCGCTATAACCAGCGCCATGAAACTCATTGGCCGGCCTGATAGTTGTTATCTCAGTAATTCTCGTTACTGCTGAGTAGCCCCTGCCCCTTTTAAGACTGAACTACGTTATAGGACATAATACGAATGTCCCAGGAACATTATGAGATTATGGATATTTTGTGGATATATTGAATGTCCAGGGAATGTTCGTATATATCCATGATGTCCAAGACCAATAATGGACGAATAAAATGTCTATAGGATGTCCTGGTATATCCACGACAAATAATGGACGAATCTGACAAATAACAGACGTCCTATAGACGTCTTGTGCTATGTGGGTATGCATACTAGCCAAGATGGAAAATTTACCATTCAGAGATAAGAGATCAAGAGCAGGCAGTCCCTTGCATACCATACATACTGACACAATGGGATCCATTAAACCAGCATCATTCCCAGGAAATAATAAGTTCATCATTGTGTTTGTTGACGATTACTCCAGATATGCCAGAGCATATTGCGTCAAACACAAAAATGAAGCTGGAAAATGTTTAAAGGAATTTCTAAATCATATGAGAAATCTATTAGGAAAACAAGAGAAAGTATGTTTTATCAGAGCAGATAACGGAACAGAGTTCACTGGAGGAGAATTTTCAGAGATTATGAAAAAGGAAGGCATAAGTAGAATGGAACAGCTGAGCGATTCAATAGAACTATTCAGAAGATAATCAGAGCTTTAATGATAGATTGAGGTATACCATCAACAATGTGGATCACAGCCACAAAAGCAGCAATTTACGTATATAACAGAACTCCACACAAGAGCATTGAGTTTAAAACTCCACTATCGAAAATCTGTTCAGAGAAAAAGGGTCACTTAGAAAATGTGAAGAGATTTGGATGCATAGCGTATGTGAAAATACCAATCGCAGAGAATAAATTTTCAGAGAAAGCTATAATATAAAGGTCATTTTGATCGGGTACACTCCTACGGGATATTTTTTATGGCACCCACAAACAAACAGATTCATAAACTCGAGACATGTAAGGTGTAACGAGAAGATAGTGTTAGCTCCAGGCGTTTCTGTACGAGAGAGAATGTCGCGGGATAGCGGGTACAGAAGAAAGACACAGATATTGATTTCTCTATCGTTATTATTCTTTTTCTATATAAGGCAACACGTAGTGCGACCTGCTCGTACACTCGTTTGACGAAGACTGACTCGACTCCCGGCACGTAGGCCGGCAGCAAAGAAGACGCCGCACAGCAACGACGGATCAAACTAGACGCATGCGCAGGAACATTCAAAATACGCCAGACATACTTTAACACATAGTATATGAAAATCTAAAAGAATCGTCTGGAAAACCAGAGTTTCAAATATCTGGGAACGCAGAGAAATCAGAGACATCTCAAGAGAAAAACACTGACGTTAATCAGTGTTACGTTCGCGTGAGAAATCAGGTTCCACATCCGCGGTCGATAACTAAATATCAAAAGGCCAATCAGTGGAGTCTGGTTTCCAT
>JARQSV010000725.1:10828-22601 GCA_030142285.1 Calameuta idolon | reverse complement strand
CTCTTAATTTTTCAAGCGCTACAACATAGTTGAGTTTCATCAAAATCGGAGGGGGACACTAAAGTGATGTTCCTTGTCAGTCACTTGGGCCTAACTTTAGCTGACGTGTTTCTACTCAATAACTCTGTATACAGGGTGTTCCAGAATTACCTTAACACCGGAAAGAGGGTAATTGCTGGAGGTCCCCCGAGTATCCTCCCGCAAACCATTTGTCAAAATTCGCAATAGTTTTTAAATGGAAAGCATTTAAAATGCACCAAACAGAACGAAGGATTTCCGCGGATCATGGCTGCGTAGTGGTAGTTACAGTCGTGAAAAACAAAAGTTAACTACTTCAGACGAATCGTGGGTTTAAGAATTGTTTTACGGTCCAAGCGCTTTGTATGTACATACATTCATTAACAGACTGCCGATATCGGTGAATGGGACATTGTAAGAACGAATAGCGCTGTGCGGACGGATGGACTGCTTATTAGGGGAACTTTGACACCTGAATATTTTATTTAGGATTCTTGAGCTTCTGATCAATTACCTGATAAGCTACGAGTGTGGCATTCCACCGGTCTGTGAACGAATGCGTTTGACGCTTGAACCGTAAAACAATTGCTAATCGCGCGATCCGTATGAAGCACCTAACTTTTGCCTCACACGACTGTACCTCCCACCACGTACTCGATGGACCTCCGACCATCACCCACTTTCCGGTGTTAAGGTAATTTTGGGACAACCTGTATATAGTATTAGTTATAGATGGATGCCTACCTGCTATTATGGTGTCAAGATCGTCAACTTCATTTAGTGCTTTTTCCAATACAAAACCTAATCTCTGTAGGACTTGCCTGGTTACATAAGCGTGTACAGATCCTATTGCATGTATTAACCAAAAACGTAAGCATTGCAGACGTTTAGCATAAAAGTTATCAACTTTGTTGGTAATATTCGTTAATTTGGAACCTTGAAGATCTAATAAAAATAGTTTCATTAAAATCAGTTAAAACGTACATGTATAAAGTGAAACAGATAATTACCGTTGAATTTTAAGTTCTTCAATGTCCAAAGAGCCCAGTTTAATTTTAGTTGAAATCGAAATATCTCATTATACATTTTAAGCGTTTCTTCATTCAGAAACATGCTCACAGGCCAATCAATTGCATAATGTAACGTGATACCGTCGATCGCTCGCAGAACTTGATACGTTAGAATAGGATCAGTAATAATAGACCAGCGTGAGTTTGACTCGGACCACTCCTGAGAGAGAATTTCTTCAAGAATACTAGTCAAAAAGTTCGAGTTATTCCACATAGCATTTGTTTCAATCTAAAATAATAATTATGCGATTAAGCAAAACATACAAAATAGTATTCAGTTCCAAACGGTATTTCTTACTTCTGTAAATATTATTTTACAGAATTTATTCATGACGTGACCCATTTCCATCAGGTATACACTCTTCACGATCTTCAAGTGCACGTCTAATTTATGTTCCTTTAACATGATATCCTTAACCAGTTTACTTGCTCCACTATATCGTAAAGTCAAAATTCTAGATAATGTATTTTTCAAGACTTTTCTGCACGGAAGAACGAAGTCTGACATTTTCTCAAGCCTACAACATTATTATACATTAGTATTTGGAAAATTTGTAAATTTATTATATTCTCAAGAAAACTGAATGTAAATACTTATAATATATATCATCCTCCAACTGCACATTTGAAAATTTGCTGTGAATCATCCCATTTATCTTGTCTTTCTGAACCATATTAAAGGACAAATAATTCTCTAAAACTTTTATCAGAAATGGATTTTCTATTTTTGTCATTTGTTGTATTATATTCTCTTCGATGTTGGACTCATGTGGACATAATGAAATGTTCTCTGTTGTTGCAAATGATAGGGCGACGTCTCTCTCATCGGCCAATTTAGAAAAATTATAATTTTCAAATTCCAATATTATTTCTTTCATTAATTCATCATTCAGTGATACTCTTGCAACTGCAAAAAAAAACATTTAAGTGTTTTAACTTCAACGGGGTGTAGCTCCCTCTAGAGTGATGCTACAGGGGTGCAATATTTGTTTTTTGGCTGTTGAAGGATGCTATTTCTCATGCTATAATTATAAATAAGAATTTCTTTCTGAAACTAACAATTATCGCACTTCTTGCAAAGTCCCAAAATGCACTATTTCACTCCAACTCCTGCCGTTCGGCCATTTTATTTTGGATCGGGATAAAACCTTTACCATTCGAAAGGGGAGGAAATTTCCTACAAAATATGTCTTTGGTCTTTCGAAATCGGTCGAACTTTCCCAGAAATACACAAAAATTCAAATGTTCCTCTTCAATTACACGTTACTGTATTTTGTCCGTCAAGCTATCGTTTACATCGAATTTTCAGATAATACGAAGTTGCCTTCACAACAGTATAAAATTATCAATTAAGGGGCCTATACGCCACTAGTGCTGTGTTAGAAAGATAACGCGCTTTACACAAGGAAATTTACGGAACTTCCCATTTTGAGATTAATGATTTATGGTACATAAGCACATAATTTTTGAAAAATTCACCAGTGAAAGAAGTGTTGTCTGGCCATGGATTGGAGGAAAAAAACATGGGAGAAAAATGATCCGGAAATGAAATAGTAATAAGAGTTCTGAAGACGTTTCGAGCGTACGAGGAATCCCGTTAGAAGAGCCACAGGAGACAAAGTTGTAGTTTTAGTAGACACATAACTTAACGTTATTGAAAGGATTAAGCTTCTTAATTAACACATCAAAAGAGTTTTCTAATAATTGGTAAGGCAACTTGAAGCAAGATAGTGCCCGTTTAATGAAAAATTGGATGCAGGAGCATAGGAATCGTTCACCCCTTAAACGACGTTTTATCGAGAAACGTAAAAACATATATCTCCTATTGTTTTTAGTACTTTCAAATGCAATTGCTTTCATCAAAATCGAATCGATAGTTTCTCTTTTATAAAAATTTCATAATTTTCAATCCCTATACATTTGTATGCATTCATCCCACCAGAATCGATCAAAATGTATTTTTCATTATTCATAATGAGGATTATCCTCCAATTGATCCATTTAAATATCTCCACTAGAAATATGCAAAACTGCGAAAACCGCCCTCTAAGAACCCAACTTTGAGGGTTGATTTCACCTCCTAAAACCGTTTTTCCGCAGATAAAAAACACAAGTGTCTCTTAGATTTTATGGAGACACTTGTGTTTCACATTTCATTACGAACAAAATCGGAGGAGGACACCTGAGGTACCGTCCTCTATATTATTGAATTCGCCAGTTATTATTGATGGTTTATTTAACAGAATTTATCAATCTAGCTTTTTGTGGATCGATCCAAGCGAATCAATTATTTTTCACAAAAACGCCATTATGAATAAAATACGTTCCGATTAACAGTTTCGGTTACAGTTTTAGGTATAAGATTTATGAAATTTCGGTTAATGGTTACGGTTTCGCTTACTTATTTTTTCAGTTATTATGGGTTATTCATTTGGGTTTCAGTTACGGTGACGATCCCTGTTCTATATACTGAAGTCTCATGGCCATCAACGACAAAGTGTGCAAGTAACCGTTCAATCCCCCAATAAAGTTCTGAAAGGTTAGACCCTAAACAGGCCATTGTGATCATCCTCCCAATGTTGCACATACGTGTAAATATCCTTCAGTAAAAGGGAGTGCATCGGTCTTGAAATTACTACTTTACTAATAGCATACGATCGTCGGTTAGACGCGGTACACGTTTGTAAACACCCTTCGGTATAGTGAAGTTGACTAATCCTCCAATTACTACTTTGTCAATTGTATGCAACTGCCATCTCGACGAAACAATATCTTCAAAATTGCTCCATTGATTTTTATCAAAATTGGAACAAGGTTGCGCAATAACTTTCTATATAATATGCTGGGCATAGATTCAAAAAATTCGTAAATAAAAAATACTCTTGTTATAAAAAATAGACGTTTGTCAAAATAAAAAAAAATATTTTTCAACTTATGCTTCCAGCACTCTGTAGGGAGTATTTTACAGATTGTAATACCGTTTTCAAACCGTGAATTTTTTCAATCTAAAGTTAATAAAATAACAATTAAAGCCAAACTACAACAATATCTAGTAGAAATTGTATTGAGCTCTAAACGAGTACAAACTAGTTTTCCTTACTTCTATCTAACCCATATCTAGGAAAACTGTCTAGTGCCCGACCAAAAACGTACCGCATCCCCTGTCTAGCCACTAGTTATGTTAAACATGTGGATATGTATGTACATTGAGCGGTACTAATGGCGGTCCAGAGAGAAGTTATGAAAACAGTGGCGAAGCGCGAGTGGGGGGCGGCCAGCAATCTAGAAGCAAGCCAGGCCAGAGCGTAGAGGTGGTAGCCTTTTCCCCTGGCTCGGGACACCATTTATGGCACGAGTCGGAGGAGTCCCACATAAGAGCGTCTCTCTCATTCATAGATTCATAGCCTGCTTGGCGCAACGTCCTTGACGGTGGCTAGGGATTAGTCGATGCCAGAGAGCACATTGGTTTGAGTGAGACGCTCTTGTAGGAAGGGAGCGAACGCGCGAGCGAGACGCTGCTATACGAGCTAAAGAAACTTGGAGAGCCACCACTAACAGCGAGTGAGAGGGTCTTATAGGAAACCGTCGCTAGGAGTGAGGAAGACGCTCTTATACGGGACAGCTCCGACTTGTGACATAAATGGCGTCCCGAGAGAGGGGAAAAGACTACCCCCACTATACTCCGGCCTAGCTTCTTCCTAGGCTGCTGGCCGCCCTCACTCGCGCTTCGCCACTGTTCCCCTAACTTCCTCTGGGACACCATTAATGCCGCTCAGTGTACATACGATGCCAAGAACCCGTTCCCCACTCGCGACGGTACCACTGTCCTTCATGTTCCCTCATATACTGCCCTTACTCTTACCTCGCGGGGCATTTTATACGTTCTATCTATATTGTTATTCTTTTTTGTGATTACTGATTACCTGCTATCATTTGCAATTGTCTTGGCAGAATATGACGAACGTAGCTCAATTAATGTAATCAATAATAATAAAATGAAAATAAACATGAACTATGTATGCGGTTGCCAACAATGATTATTATCTATTTTTGCAGGGACATGGACTAATAGTAAAAAAATATATAATATAATAAACTTTTGTACAACTATATTTAAATAATTATAATAAATAATAATAAATTTTAGTGACTATCATGTCAAAATTAATTTAATTTTGTTTATTTCCAACTCCTTATAAGTCTGATTTATTAATCGAACTGTTATGCGATTCGCCTTCACCTTCACCATCACCTTCTCCTCAATGGTATGTCGGGATACTTGACTCTGGTAAGTTCCTGTTCGTAAAAACCGTCTTCGATGGGATGATCCTATTGGTCCTTAAATTTGTACGTTATCAGATGCGTATTCTGCAATTGACTTATCGTAAAAATTTCCGTTGTCCAGTTAGGCTGTAGCCTTTTTCAAAAACGTGTTTGAACTTGCTGATTCGTACTTTGTTACAAGCTTTAAATTTTCCACGTCTAAGTGGGGATTTGATTTTGAAATTCTTGTACACCCGACGCAATAATTTTTTCTCGTTTCGAGCAGCGACGTCTATCGGTTTCATACCAATGAGTCGATGCCTATTACTATTGTAAGAAGATAACAAGTCTGATAAGACGTTTAATTAGCGATGATCATCTTGCAGGCTAAATGGTTTCCATATATTATTTTATAGAGTACGATTGAAACGTTCACAGATCGATGATTTCAAGTTGCTGAATGTCGAGTACATAGCAATACCATGTTTTTGCATTAGATTCTTGAATTCGGAATTTAAAAATTCACGACCTTCGCCCACTTGTAATTTCATAGGGATCCGTCTCTGCACCAGTATATATTTCATAGCTATCATCATGTCCTTAGCGTTCTTGCTCTTCGTCGGCACGGCCCAAACCAATTCTGAAAATATATCGTTAACGGTGAACAGGTACTTATGTTTCACCATGGTTCTCTCTCGCGTACGCTGACATGTCAACGAGACCACTTATCATGTTTCATCCAGCTCACGGATGTCAACGTATCGACGCTGGTAATTTCTTCTAGCAGGTCTATGCATTTCTTCCGTCACTGCTAACATTTTGAAGTGAAACTTCTTTAAGGACGGGGTAAACCAAAACTTGGGTGATAGTAGAAAAAAAGAGAGAGATAGCGTGCGCACACACATGCCTCCGTCGTATTACAATTTATTATAAATTTTATCTCTCAATCGGCTTGACACTGTAGGAAATATGATCCATAACTTCGTTACCAATAGGAAAAAATTATCAATGGTTACCTTTAATTGCCAAAGCTTGAGAAAACACGTTTTCGATTTAAAAGATGATGTTACTGACGTTAGCAACATTTTACTTTTATCGGAAACCTGGGATGGGGACAATGTAAATATTGACGTCCCGAATTTCGATTGCGTTGCCAAATTCAAGCGTAACAATATTCGAGCTGCAGGAATTGCAATCTATTCCAACACCAATAAAACCAACATTGTTACTTCTAATATGGATATCTTATTACGCAATATTAATGAAATTGAAATCTGTGTTATTAACTGCGTTTTGGAAAATGGAACAAACATCATAATGATTGTGGTTTGCATTTCTCTCGATAATAAAGTTCAAAATATCATCAGATTCTTACACAAAAGACTCCGTTAATTTTAGGTGGAGATTTCAACCACAATTTCACGTCAGAAGACGTTAATCCACTTATCGAATTCCTGTATGATAAATTACAATTACGAATGAACAATAATCCCAATGAGTTTACAACACGATATAGCACTATAATCGATGCACTTTTCTCGCGCTATCTTGAAAATTTAACTTCAAAGACATATGTTTCATATTTCTCATACTATAAGCCGATTGTTTCTACTGTAAAATCAATTGTCATAATTTCTGATGTAACTGATGAAAATGATATTAATGAATCAAATAAATAAAATTGTTAACACTAAAATGTTAAAAGGAAACCTAAACAATATAACATACAGAATGATTATTATCGATTAAATAAATAAATACCGACAATTTTTTATAAACGCATTTTTGGCTTTAAAACGGTCAAATGACCGCTAGATGGTAGGTTTAGTGTTAAACCTAGTATAAGTATCAAGAGACTCGGTAGAGTCTCGCGCCAAGTGCAGGCAACCGGCTGTACATAGAGGGCACAGCTCGCAGAGACTCTTTACCCGAGTCAACTCCTTATACCTGTGTTTGGAACGAAATATCTTATGAACCGCTATACATGAGAAAAAGTTATTGATACATTCATTACAGGAATTGAGGGTTCTGAATTGATTGCCACCAAGTTCAATACGATTAGTGTACGGGATCAGGGCGTATTGAGGGCGTTCATCTACTTTTTTACACGACAGATGGCGCTGACTGCTTACCATTTACGCACCAATATAAATACTTCTTGGTAAATAAAAGAATACTTTAACATGCTGCCCGTCATTAGTAAGTGCAAAAGTCAATTTATGGTACCAATTGTTTTACAATTCTTTTTCACGACTAATTGTTTTAATGCAAGTTCTACTTCGTTTCTTGATTACTAAACATTTTAACACAAATATTCTTATTAACTACATATTGCTATTATAATTTATAGCAATATGTCGTCGTCGTCTGTTTGTTGTTCAATCACGCCGAATTAATTTAACTGATTGACTTGAACATTGGCTTGGTAATAATCTAAATGTCAGGTTAGAAGATAAGCTAAGTATTGTCACGTACCTCCTACCCATTCATGCAGAATTTCGAAAGCCTCTTTTAGTTATCAATCAGTACCAATATCAATTCCATGCGTATGCGGCGCACATACTAGGGAAATTTTATAGTGTTTTTGAACCAAACTTATATTAATAATTAAGATCTTCGCAGACATAGAACGACTAAAAATTTATTTTCACACAAAGCTAGTTAACATAGAAGAAGTTTTATATAAATAAAATGATATACCATCGACATCTGCAGTCATTTTCCATATATCGGAAATTCGATCCAAACTAACAAGTAATCCAATATTTTTTCCCATGTGGCCAACCTTGTCAAGTAATAATCGCATAATAGGATCTTTTAAACAAATATCATCCAGCCCGCGTATTGTGAATTGTTCTCGTTGATCGACATCGTCAGCATCAGTAATACATATTGGAACTCTGTTAAAAAAACCAATCATATGTAAGAACTTTACCATGTTCAATGAAGATATTTCTGCCTGTAAGTGAAAAAGCTCCGTGTGATAATTTATCATAAAATTGATTTCTGTAAGTCTGTACAAAGGCGCTAGCATCCTTATTCTGCTTCATTAACTTAACGAAATATTATTAGTCCCCTATTCTTCCTTTGATTTAGGAGGTTGATATATTCAATTTTCAACAAATTGAATAACTACATTTTGAAATTAAAAATACAAACAGAATCAAATATATTTTCTAACGCTGAGATCTGTTTCATTTTCATATATTTTTCAAATATTTTTAATACACTAAGAAACGACACTCTAACTTATTTATGATATAAGGAATATAAGATTGCCTGACCGATTATGTCAAATAATAAAGTGTATGAGTTATATAAAAAAATGATGTCATCGTGTATGCGTGTCTGTTATCTTTACATAATAGAATTAAATGAACTTTACGTTGAGCTGCCGACATAATTTTTTTCGCGATTTACTTGTAAGGAAACGCTGCAAAGTGCCCCCCCCCCCCCCCCAGATTTTGTTCGTTTTGAGATATGTTATTCTCCATCGATATTTAAATGAAACGTTTTCTGATTTATCGGCGGAAAAACGGGTTAACAGGGTGAAATAAACCTCAAAAATTAGGTACCTTTATGGTAATTTTCAAAATTTCGTATACTTCTAGTCCACATATTTAAATAAAACTAATTGGAAAACCAATGCTCATGGCGAATTATGAAAAATGCATTGTTTGGTTCTGATGGAATAAATTCCTTAAAATTTATAGAGGTTGAAAAGGTCAAAATTTTTATAAAAAATTTATTGATCGGTTTTTAATGAAATTAACTGCGTTTGAAAGAGCTCAAAAAAAAGAGTAGATATATGTTTTTGCATTTTTCAGAAGAACTTCATTTGAAGAATGAACTACCCCTACGTATGTCCCTTTAAGACCGCATTATATTGCTTGTAACTTGCAAATCCTATAAATTTTTAGGAATTTACTCTGGATTTCTTCAGGAATTAAAACTAAACAAAAATCATTTTTTATAATTCGCCATAAGTATTATCCTCCAATTGGTTCCATTTAAATATCATGACTATAAATATGCAAAACTTCGAAAATCACCCGAAAGATACCGAACTTTGATGGTTGATTTCACCCTCTTAAATCATTATTCCGCAGATAAAAAAACCACGTGTCATTTAGATTTTGATAGAGAATAACATATCTTAAAATTAACAAAATCGGAGGGGGACGCCTCTCAAAGTTTCCTTGTTAGTTTAGAGTTTGGCAACTGAAGGGATTTTTTGCAGTCGCTGCATACTGAGTACAGAATAAGCTTAACAAAAATATAATTATGAAGTATCGTGACGACCATCCGATATAAACTAAAGAGCCCCTCTTATTTTAGCTCTTTCATTCTTCGATGAATTATCTGTTGATATAAAAATGAAGTACCTAGAAATAATAAATTCATCCCTCCAATCCTCGAGACGTCCTTCGTTTAGCCAAGTATCAATTATATTCAAATATACTCGTAAGCTAGACAAATATAAACTAGCGCTGATGTTCGCTTTCTCTTTATTATTCGAATTTTCCATTTCAAAATACAAACAAGATAATAGTCTGGATGCGCATTTGCAATTTGGATATACTTTCCAATCACTTGTAACAGCTTCGTGTATTTCGTAAAGTATTTTTATAGTCTCCAGGTGTTTCTTTAAATCCTTTAATAATGTTAAGAAACTATTGCAAGTATCTGAAACAAATAACTCACGTATCTGAATCTGTGGAATGTTCGCATATATTGGATATATCATAATAACATAAAATCCAAAGAACCTCGTAAATACCTTGTTTCATAAAATTTCTTTCTATTTTAATAATTCGCCTTTTGACGCGGGTTAAATGCCATGCTAATACTGCATAGTAACTCTCGTACGTCAAAGGGGGTTGCCTGTAGACATTTTGTAGTACATAGTTTGATTTCAAATAGTTTCCAAAATCTTCTAATTTTCGTATCATTGTAAAATATTCACAAAACGTCTGTAAGATATTGTTGAAAGCCATCTGTAAAGAATTCATATAATTTAGAATAAAAGTATAATAGTTCGTTAGATTTTAAATCATCGTAACGGTACACTTTAGCTAACACACATAGCACTCGGGGAGTGAAAGTAATATTCAGGAATAAAAGTTCAAACTCTAAAATCTCTTCCATACAAAATGTAGGGCAGGCAGCGACCAATGGAAAAGATGTTTTGGAACTGATTTATAACGTTAGAATGTGGGTCCTCTTCGCTCATTGGTCACTGCTTCGCTGCTCATCGCCCGCTGCTTTCGGTACGAATGAGCCTGAAGATCTTAGAAAATGCCGACTCTCTAAAGTTTACAAAAATCGGGGAAGTATTATTTATCCTACAAGTCAAGTAATAATTAACAGTAAATCTATGTTGATTTTATTGACTCATGTTGATTTGTCACGCAACCTAAAGAAAAGAGAAAAGATACGTGCCGAGCACCCGGTTTACAAGAGCCGCATTAAACACTCCTTCTCTTTCTATAATTAGAAATATGAATTTCGTTCTGGAACTACTAGTTCTCGCACTTTTTACAAAGCTCCAAAATGCACTATTTCACTTCAACCCCTGTCATTAGGCCATTTTATATGCGACCGGGATAAAACCTTTACCATTCGAAAGAAGAGGAAATCTCTTAAAAGATATGCCTTTGGTTTTTGAGAATCGGTCATAGTTTCCCAGAAATACACCAAAATTAAAGCGTTCCATTTCAATTGGACGTTATTGTATATTTGCCTATTAATACGTTAAGCGCCATGCCGGTCCCTAGGGACCGGAACTAGACTTTCCGTTCAGGCCACGTCGGTCCGTTGAGCCCGGTTGACGGCTAACTGCCATTAACGGATAAGCACGTAAAATCGATTTGGCGCTTAACGCGTTAAATGTACAATTTCCAGTAACGTCTTTACTGCTCTTTTATACTATTATTACTGCCGTTACGTAGGCTGTAGTGAATAGCGAGGCATTTAAATCTGATAATGCAAATTTAGAAGTAAGCAAAAGAAAGTGAGTGAATTCCGAGAGTAAGAATACACTGAATGGTGGGCTCGTTGCTGGTTTAAGGTGTTGAAACACGCCTTGTTATTTCAACGTGGAGTGATATTCTCTGAAATGCTTATAGATAGGCAATAGATATTTAATACGCGAGGAAATTTGAATGTTCGATATACTGTGTGACGAGGCGCCCGCCTCGCCACGACTCGGCACGAGCGTAAGGCCCCGAGCCGCCGCAGAATCTCCCGAACCCGGCCGAGGGACGACGGAGATACGCGAGCGGCCGGGGACCGTTTAGTATGATTCGAGAGCTTAAAAAGAGTAGAGATGCGCGAGAGAGAAACAGAGAGACAGAGAGAGACAGAGAGAGACAGGGAGAGACAGGGAGAGACAGGGAGAGACAGGGAGAGACAGGGAGAGA
>JARQSV010000723.1:229098-241224 GCA_030142285.1 Calameuta idolon | reverse complement strand
TACATCCAAAGTTTATTGGCACGATTAGTTAACGCTGTATGATCATTAATTTTCATCAAATTCAAAATTGCAATTGACTATGAATATATTTTATATGGAGTTGATCTCATTTAAAGAGATATGTTTCTTGTAGAGAGTCTTTTGATACTTTGTTAACTTTGAAACTAATTTTTCAATGAACAGATTATTAATTATACTCCTCTTACTATTAACGAATTCTTGAAAATCCTTTCTATCGCAACTATTAAGCGGGATTTATTTTAAGAGCAGCAATGGTACTCCTACAAATTATCATAATTTGTGATATACAGTATGCAGAATGAATAAACGGTAATGAATTTACCGATACTGTCACTGAACTGGTAAGGTACTATTTCCTTGTCACGTGGTCCATTTCGATATGTTATTCGTCACGGCCGATAGACCCGATAGTTAAATCAATTGCACGGTAAATTTGTAAAAGGAGAACAGTGCAGTTACAGACTATAGTTGCTTAATTTACGATATGACATAGTAGATCTGTTAGGGAACCCTCTACAGTGTGGATTCTTTCCTGTAAAGCTAGTTTGCAATCCCGCGTCCCATCGAAGCTTAAGGGAAGCAGAGATGCTCATCTCCTCATGTCGTAGATGGATGGAAAATCGGTATTTTAGCATTGTCAAACTAGACTTATATTAAAAGCGCAATTGGTAAACAACCCAATGCTGTATGGCTGACATAGAGGTATATATGCCTCTGTTACCTGAACTGCTGCCAATGAAATTTCAATAGTTGTTTTGGCTGCTTCTATGATGATCAACTGTTGCGATCATCCACGTCTACTGGCGTCGCTGGTCTAGCTGCTCAGATGATGGTAGAAGCTGGAGATTTAGATCTGCCCTTAGCGAAATTTTCCTTGACGTAGTTGGCGACTGTGGTTTAGATAACTGTACAAGATAATAGAAGTTAGACTAATGTTTAGAAATGAATGGGAAAAATAACAGATGTAATATAATTAGTTGTTAACAATATTAATATCAAGATTATTTTTGTTAAAGATATACACATGTTCTTTACAGACTCAAGTCATGAACTCGAAGATACATCTAACTCAGTGTTTCAATCAGATTACAAACCAAATGCAGCGCAGGTGACTCTTCGACGTGTGGGTTATTATACGATTCCCGCTCTTGACCGATTGGAGGAATATGTTAAGGGCGAAACATGTATTGTACCGAATTTCACAGTGGCCCGAAAGGGTTACGGTAATGTTTATTTTCCGGATTCATTTGATGTTTATGGATTGAACCTAGACGAAATTGGTAAATATAATTTAATTGTAGTAAAATAAGTTACAAATTGAATGCGTATTTGCCTTTCTTTAATTATTTAATGATCTTTTTTTTTTTCAAATTTATTCAGTACATTTTCGACACAAGGAAGTCATAATTTATCCAGATGATGAGAAAAAGCCACCTGTTGGTCAGGGTTTAAATCGCAGGGCGCAAGTTACACTAGATAAAGTATGGCCGCATGACAAAACTCTTCATGAGCCAATTACAAATCCAGAACGTCTCACCGCAATGAACTACGAAGCTAAGCTACGCAGAGTCTGCGCGAAACATGATACTCGTTTTCTTGAATATCGTCCCGAAACAGGATCCTGGGTTTTTAAGGTATGATTCTATTACTTAAATAATTTATAAACGCTATATCGTTAAGGCTACTGTTCAGTTAGGAAAAGTATGGGCGTTTGCAGCTCAAACCTTGACTGGTGGTGAAAATATAAAGGTTTCATTAGTTTCTAACAAGAAATATATGTCACAGTTTTGGCATCCCGACACAGATTTTTGAGTAATATTTTAGAATTGCAATCATCTTATTAATTAATGAATTAATAAAGAAAACCTTATTCTTCATCATGAGGAGTTTCATTAGAAAATTAATAAAACGAAACATTTACTTACAATTCAAGTTTTTTTTTATTTTGAACTTTTATATTCACAATAATTTCATTTCGGCATTGTATAAAATGAACTTTTTCTTTTTACTACGACGCTTCCAACCATACTGCTTTCTCATAACAAAATGTTAATGAAGAATTAAGGGTTACCGACGTATGTCGCTTGATATTAATCACTGAAGAATTTTGAATTGAAAAGTCCTTAACTTACATACCCTGCTTTGAAATACACACTAAACATTGTAAATATGGAAATACGTAGTAGTATACTTAACAGTATCTTAATCAACTACACTCATATTTAAAGTTGACTTTCTCCAAAATAAAGCGCCGTATAAAATTTGTTGTCGGTAATTATAACTTTTTTCCACAAGGAATCAATCCCCACAACATGATTATCCTTAACAATAATAGATTATATAAGTTTCTATGAGAAACGAAACCCTACAGATTTCTTAGAAAATATAATTTTGTTCACCTAAACTGATAATTTAATGTTTATCTATTTAATGTATCGTAACATCATGTTACATTTATGATGTTCTTTTGTATTTCTAGGTTGACCATTTTTCAAAATACGGTCTTAGTGATTCAGATGATGAAGACAATGATGTTCCTGAAGATCCGGGAATAAAAAAATTCAAAAATTCCAACACTAAAATTCAGAAGCCACCTGGAACATTAAAACAGCAAATGAAACCGATTCACGAGTTTTTTAGCAACGGACATTCAGTACGTCGAGAAAATCTTCGTTGAGACATTTGAAATTTTAAAAATTAATTAAGTAATTGCTTAACTGCAATTGGAAATTAATTTTTGTATAATTTTTTTGTCGAATATAACATTAAATATCTACATGGTCTGTTTATTGCATTCTTATAGGATACAAATGGAATTAATAATGCACTAAATAAAGTAAAAGACATGGCTGACAAATCATTATCTCTTCAACCTGACGCTATAGAAGAAATGGAATTGCAATCTACCGAAAATTCTATCTGCAGTAAGTATAAAATTCTTTTGATCTAGTAGATTTTGATATTAGCAATTTAGTACATTGTGACCTTTCCTAACGTTACCTTATGATTAATGAAAGGTTGTAAGAAAACTAGAACATTAATCGTATTTATTTACTACTTATTACAATGTATAAAGGGGATCTTGGATTTAAATTGCAAGTCAATGCTTATTTTTATGGATTCATATCGCTACTATACAACCATTCTGGAACATCTTGCATATGCAGATATATAGTATATAACCTATGTAACAAATGGGTTCAATAATATTATTTTTGCAGAGGATAACATGAATGAAAACCAACCAATATTAAGTCCAACTGCAGTTTATGCTCGAATTGATTGTACGGATAGTCACAAACTACTGTTGATGAAGGCCAATTTTTTTGCAATGAATAACGAAGAAGTAGAAACTGGTACGTACCACCTAATATAGTGTTTCGATGAATTTTTCATTGTTATGTATTTATTTTTTTTAACAACAATTTTACAATTTACACATTCCCTGATTTAGAAAGGAAATTTTAAATCTGTATTTGTTTATAGTATACTCTAATTGCAAAAGCTTAATAATTGTGCTAAAATTAAAAAATTTTGCTATTGTCGAAGTGCTGGGTACATACCAGCGATAAAGTCTCAATCCCATAGCTCATATATAAAATAGTTGTGTTTAATTAAGAGGCTTGGTAGCTTTTGGCAATTCATTCTCTTTACTATTGTTAAAAGTAATTAACTGCATTGGTGTATTTTGAAAGAATTTCATTGAACTACTCAATATTTACATATAAGTCGTATTTGCAGTTGGCGACTCTTTTACAAGAGGATCATTTAACAGAAGTCAATTTGATGAAATTAATGAGCTCATGCAGGAGGATAAAACAATGTCTGTGGAATATATTTCAACACTACGTTCGAATACAAATCTTCAAGAGCGTTATACTTCACTGTTACCATCAAAACAACAGTTGAAAGGTACATTTAAAGCCTGGTTGAGGATGACACATTACTTTTACAAATCATAACTCTAAAGTTCTGAAGCAATCAATATTCTGTTTGAAGCTGGATTTAATTAATTGTATTGAGCAGTCGAAAAAAATCAGGATCTTTTATTATAAAGAAATATCTTTTGTTTAGGTGAAAAAATCAGTGCCATCGAGCCTGTGACAAAGAGCTCGAGTAACATTTTGAAAGTTTTACCAGTACCAGTGGTAACTCCTGTGACAGTTGTCTTGAAGTTTCCATCTGAAATCATTCCATTACAGAAAACCATTGCCAGTAAACTGCAATTTCACTGTATCGCCGACTGTGGTATGTATTCATGAAAATTTTCAATACTTTTTCTGTTACATTAATACGTTGATTTAAAAAGCTATTGTCCTAAGAGTTCGTAACAGGGACAAATTCACTTTCCTTTCCGCGCAATCTTAAAATATGTTAAAGCATTAACACGATTCAGAATCCTTATTCCTAACTCTTGAGGATGATACGGATGATTTGGAATTTTTAAAAGTACAACTCTTTAAAACAGTATAGAATTATTTCTTCTTAGTTCCTTTTTTATTTTTAATTATATTTTATTTATATTCATACGTAGAAAAAAAGAAATGCCGTGTACAACGAGAGAGCTTCTCTTTGTAAGTTCAAAATGGAATACGGCTGACTTACTTGGTTCGCAATTACTCTAACACACAGATAATTCATTCAAATATTTCTTTCACGATGAGTGATTTTCGACAAAGGGGATAGTTTTGCTTGTCGCGTAGTCTTAGTTCGTAGTCCTAGCTTGTCTTGTTATAGCGAAATATTGAATATTGATATAAAACATTTTTACAGTGACGCGTTAGTAGAACAAAATATCGATATTTAACTACTACAAGAATTTTACTTTACATTCCTTCAAAATTATGTATCATTGTGTCTCTATTCATGTATTGTGACTTATATACCGACCGACCCTCCAAGATCCCAGGTCAGCTACAAAAATTCCATCAGCCTCTTCCAATGTGCTAAAACAAAACCAATATGGCGCCAGGTATGGCTTCCTAATACCACTGATGTCCCCCATGTCTCTCCCAGTGCCGATTTCCTGGTACCAGATGCTCAGTCTCAGTTTTTTGATAAAGGTAGAGAGAAACGTGGGGGCAATCCCTACGTTATCCGCCAATACGGAGATTGTCATAAACGATGGTGAATGAAAAAGAGGATATCTCAGGTAAACATGCGGTATTTACCAATCCGGCAGTCATGGCCTTCGGGGATGTAGATGTGTGCAAGCCCTCGGAAATTTAGCATTGTTAATTTGAATACCAAAGTTTTGCTGCACACATAAAAAAATAAACCATAAACCTTGTGTTTTCGTGGAAATATCTCAAACGCTTCAATGACAGGTGCCACATGATAAACAGTACATTCCCTTAAATAATTTGTCCCTAAACCCACTCTTAATATTTAAGTCTTTTTAGATACGAATTACTTTGACTAATTCTTTACTAAATTTCGCATGGTATACTTGCAGTATATTCCAATATTTCTGTCACTTGTACCCCCATATCCTCGTATTATACAGTGATCTAATTTTATGCTATGTCCAAAATGGAATTGACCTCGTGGTTTGATGATAATTTTCTATAAGATCCTGCATGTAAATGAAGCCTGGCGCGTGTAAGAGCCTTTACATAATAGATGACAATGATTTCATGATTTCAAAATATAAGAAACGACTGACCATAAAATTGATTGTAACGGAAAATGATATGTAAGCTATCAGTGTCAAGAATTTGAAAGCTCAAGTTGCGATAATTATTCTCGGTTCAATGTATAATATAAAATATTGTAAATACATATTGGATATAAGAAATCTAACAGGATTAAATGTTTATGCGTGCATTAAGTGCATCTTCAGTTACTAATAAGACATACCAACGGATGGAGCGAGTAACCAGATTAATCTATTTATTTCTGACATTTGATTTTCTAGGTATACAAATGGGACGCATGTTTAAACCGCGATGGGGTCCTGGTTTGCAATTGATTACTTTAAATACGCAAAAGGAAGGTGATAGAATGGAAAGACACGCACCATTGCAACAGCTTGGATCTTATATATCGGGTCGCTCTATGGATGACATGTCATCAAGTATTGTCCAACGTTTGCAAATTTTAGGTGGCTGTGAGAATGATAATGACTATGTCCAAATGTTCAAGGTAACGTAGCAGATTTAATCTTTAAGGGGAGCTCAGTTTAAAATTCATAATTCAAAAGTAACTGTGAGATACCGAGGCTGCGACTTTTCGCTTGGAGCAATCTGAACCATTGTCTGATTGTACGAGTCGTATGGGAGATAAAGAAATCGTATGATCTTTGTCAGCACAGTCAATTTGGCACAGTTTGCATCTTCGGCCGGATAAGGGTTAACAATAATGAAAAATAATTATATAAAAAATTATATCAGCGTACAACAGTGTATTACCTACGTGTCCGTAGAATAATATCATGAGTATCACTATAATTTTTAGGAGAGTATAGAAGGGCATCTGCGTATCGAGCTAGATCATTGCATCATCGAACAAGAAGATGATTGTCTAACCGTGAGTACTGGAGAAAGTCTTGATGCTCTACATGCTCATTGCGCGTTGGCACAAGAACTCGCAAATCGATCAAAGCCAGATCGTTTAGCTCTGTATACGCGGGACGTGTGGGATCTTTGCGTTGCTCTTTGGGGAGATCTTTCCGATCTAAAACCACAGGAAGGTAAATATCTTTTAATTTATTATAGTCTGTTCACGAGTTCTATGTGGTTCTTTAACACTACGCAGGCAGCGCAGTCTTTAAAAAAATGATACATAGTTTTACATAAAATAAAATGGTAAAATAAAACAATGAAACGTATTTATTGGGAAACCATGCACTTGCATAGTTTGTAACAAACATTTTATTTGACAGATTGAATGATGAGCTTAGAAATTCGAAAAATATTTATGAAAATAGAAATATGTTTAATGCAATTTCTTCTTTATATTTTCCATGCAGTATTTCTTTAAGATCTGTGTTTTTAATTATTTCATCACAGATAAGGCGAACTATCACAATTTGATGGTACGACGAGAAGCCTTGAGCGAGTGGTTCAAGAACGTAATTGACAGTAGCGTACAGGATGCCATTGCAAATAGTACAAACAATGATCGCATCTTGTTACTTTTACTCTCTGGTACGTATGTTTCTGTAAATAATTCTTTTAAGAGGTCATACATTTCACCCTGTATACTATATTGAATACGCGCGTTATTCAAACGATTTGTTTTTCATTATGACTATTGCTTCATATTGGTTTTTATTGAATTGAAAAGGTGTTACATATTATCTGTACTTTTTCTTTATAATCGTAACCCTTTTGATATTACAGCCAACAAATTGGAAGAGGCATGTAAGCTGGCACAAAAAGCAGGCGATTATTGCTTAGCGTTGATAATAGCGCAACTAGGTGGCTCATCAGGCCCAAAGGAATTAATAAAACAGCAGATCGCTTTGTGGCAAGACAGTGAAGTTGATGCACATATTGGAATCGATCGTTTAAAACTGTTCATGCTCGCGGCAGGCATACCACTTATATTTAGCAAACAAGGAGTCATCAATATCTGCGAAGACTTCGACTGGAAGAGTGTTTTAGCTTTACATCTATGGTGAGTTCAGTCAGTTCAGTCAGTTATTATTTTCAATAAAGCGAATAAAGGTGCTTGAAAGATATCAGATATCGATGAGCGTAAATGTCCTGGAAATTCTAGAACTGTGTAGTTACATGTAGATGACGAATATATTTTTTATTTATTTTATAGGTACCTATCTCCTCCCGTTTCATCGATTATGGATGCATTAGAACTTTATGAAACAGCATTTGACGCAAGTTCTCCAGAACTTTGCGCATACGCACCAGAACCTCGCCCTGAATATAAGCTCGAACACGAAGATGATTACGAAACGGAGGTGACAAGTGGAAAAAAGGTTTACGATCTCCGATATCATCTTTTGAAACTTTATTGTACTGGAAATCATTCTTTGGAAGAGCTGCTCAATCCAGCGACACACTCCGTTGACCCGCTCGATTATAGACTAAGGTATGGATGCAAGTTTTTTTTATTGTTTTAAAAAATCTATTAATTTGACCAACAATGTACTTTTATTATCTGCATATTGTTCTTATTGTGTAATCCATCCATTATTTTTATTAGTTGGTTGGTACAACAAGTTCTTTTATCGCTGGGATACTCTCACATTTCGGCACATGCAAATGCATTGACTCATATAAATTTTGCTGCACAACTGGAATCTTATGATTTGTGGCATTGGGCTATTTTTGTGGTTTTACACTTGAAAGATACCACGAAGCGGCGGCTTGCCATAATTGATTTGTTGTCACGACACGTACAATTAGATGACGATCCGGAGTACGTCAAACGAGAAGAATTCTTGCGAGAAGAACTGGGTATACCATCGATCTGGATCAATAAAGCCAAATCTATAAAAAGTTGTATTGTAAAACGGTAACTATGATATAATGATTATATTTTTTTATGCAAGCAATTACTCTCCCAGCTCTTTCCATTCGTCTCTTACTCTTCTCGTAACCTTAGTTTATATTCTGTGCAGGTATGGAGAAGCAGCTTGGTACCTTATACAAGCAGAGCAATGGAATGAGGCGCACGAGGTTATCATACAGCACTTAGCAGCTGATGCAATAATTAATGGTAAGTGCTTAATTAACCGACTGGGAATTTTTATAGAGAATTTTTCCTAAACGTAATTGTAGGATTGACGATCAATTTGATACCAAATTTTGTAACTGAAGGCAACATCCAATCAGAAAATTTCGAATCTTGACAGATGAAAATTTTTGGGTCGGATGTCTTCAGGTTTGGATTAATCTTGCAATAATGATAACACAACGACCGTGAACGTTGCCAAATGTGTTATCAACATTGATTCGGATAAAAATTCCTTGTCATCCATTTACGACCTTCGTTGTCATTTTACTTTGACTTGTCTTTGATTGTTCAAACGTTTTACAAGCTGTTTATGTTAGCAGTCTTATCAATGTGATTGAATGGTGTACATGTATTAACATTTTTGTAACACATTTGTAAATCGATGACTGAAATTGATTTGAGTTTTAGTTTCAGTAATTATGATATATGTTTCAGAAAACTACGAATATCTTAAGTCACTGTTGACTCCACTAGCGCAGACTGAATGCACTAACACAATAAGTGGATGGGCACACCAGGGCCAGTTACTGTGGGATTATATGTTAATTACGGAAGAAATGGAAACTCTCGTTCGCAGCTCTGACCGTTATGGAATCGGATACAAGCTAGAACTACTCCGGCCACAGTTAACTAGTCTCTGCGATAAAATTAATCAATTTCCATGTTACTCTTCAAAGCATAGGTATGCTCCATATTATTTAATATTATCCATACGGTATAGTCTCCTTTAAATTTCTTTTAACTATCATTAATTTGCACTCGACTGTATTGATCAAATATGAATTCTACGGCAGTCTGTCATCAGTCATTCTGAAATTGTTCCTTGTCAAATATTTTTATTCGTTCGGTGAGCGATAGTTTTGTTTCTGTTTATCGGAATGGGACGAGCAGGATTGATTATAAATACTGTAATGATATTACATATCAAATAATATATAATATAAAAGAAATATTTAAATATCCCATTTAGAATTCTATATAGTATAATCAAATCTGAATACCCTCATTGTCTATGATTCTTAGGTATTAATCAAAATTCATGAAAATTTAATTATTGATCTCGAAATGTTGCATTGAAATATTTATTCTCTATTGACTTTATGTAAATTGATTACAGATTATGCCAAGCGGAAATTGCGAAAAGAACTTCACATCTCGCAAGAAGTTTATTGTTGCTGGAATCAAAGGGATGCACGTCAATGGTGAAAGTATTGTCGCATTTGGTTTCTGTTCTACCACTACCCGAAGATTATGCTCAGCAAGAGTTACGTTGCATTACAAATATGTGTATTAATGAAGTAGCCACGCACTGAAAAGTATAGGACAGCAGACTGTCATTGATAGCTCCTGTGCCTTTTCATGAAACGCAAATCAGTGTTTTAAAAAATAGAAGTCAAAATTATTAACTGATCCCGATATAAAGTACTATTTAAGTTTTTCTCTTCTTCCCAATAAAAGTAAAGAATGAAATATACAATTCTATAGACATAATTTGCGTAAGAATGTATGTAAAGTTAAATTAATCGACGATACTTATTAACGTATTACTGTCACTTCTTATATGTAATTGTGTAAAATTAATGTAAAAACTGATTAAATGGGCAAGAAGTATTTTCATTTCATTTAACCAATCTTTATACTTATTATGTGAAATTTTTAATACAATCTATTTGATTTATTATATCCGTTTATCTATTCGTGGGGCAACTTCCCCAGAAACTGTATAAAAAGCAGACTTTCCCCTGACAAGGCTATCAATTTTGCTCTAATTAATTGACTAATAGTTTCACGAACCTCGTTTAACTCCTTCATTAGCAGCAGCGCATATACGCGTCGTGCGCTGACTACACCTACCATTTCTGAGCTCTGACTCAAAATGTGGCCTGCCAGTAAAGGCTTTTTAATCTTGTAGTAGTCTTGAGCTTTGCTATAAAGGAGGAGGAATCAGGATTTGGTAATTTTGATTCTACAAGTAAGGGACTGATCTCGTATTGGTGAAATATAATCTTTCAACATAAATGCGAGCATTTATCTTAGACTAATGTTAAGATATGAAAATCGAAAACTTTACTTCAATTCTAAAATCTGCCCCCTTCAGACTCCTACATGGGATTGTCCGATGACAATTCATTGTTCACAAGTTCACTCTGAGATACATAAACGCACGTCAAGCAGTAATTCAGTCAATTTAAAGGCAGTAAAAAATAAAAGGTAAAAAACAAGCGTGAAAGCCAAAATTAAATTAAATGATATTAAGCACAATTATAGAAATTTGTATCACATTATATAGCATAAGCATTTTTTTAATCCATTTATAAATAAAGGAATCGTTTCACACCACATCTAGAAATCAATTTTGAAATACCACTAGTAGAAATTTTATTATGAAAGTCGAGGGCCTGTCGAGTTCCTAGCAAAGACCTGGAATTATACGGAAGAAGATTTTTAGTAGGAACCCTAGTAAATACGGATTGAATTACGTATTTTTTTTTTTTGAAGGTTCATAACGTTTTGGATATTTATAACCTTGATAAATCCATTGTATTGCGTTCCCGTAATAAATTTTTAATTTCAATAAATTCTTTACATATAAAATATCAAGACATTACAATATTTCGAATATAAGTAAAATTTAAAAAATCAAATCTAAAAAACATATTTTGTTGCTTGTTAGTACTGTTATTTCTATTATTAAAAATTACCTATTTCGAATTGAAAACATGAAAAAATATTGAAAATATTATAAATTTTCAATTCTTATAACGCCAATAACAGATACTACATTACAGACATTCTGCATATATACATACATATACATATATTTATATATTATATAAATATAAGTGCTTACTGCAAACTTATGCAATGGTACACGGGATTCATCTAAACAAATGTGTATAGGCCACCTCGAAACTGACAGCTGCTGGTTGTACGGGTCCAAATTTACATTAACTTCCTAAATTCTACAACTTAATCGGAAGATCTTTATTCTTATCACTCGATGTCAAATTCTTTATTTAGCGTTCGTAGATCTCTGAAAAAAAAAAATGACAAATAAGTGTTTCAATATTTTCAAACTAAATTATTTATGGAAATTACATCGCCACTCGATCGAGCCTTATAAGTATCAAGTCATCCCATGAATAATGCAGTTTCTTCCAATAGTGCATAAATATCTGAAAATCACATTACTTATAGGATGACCTGATACCATGGCTTTTGATGTTACATTATAAACCTGATTATAAAAATCAAATCATAAACTTAGACAAATATAGAAATATAAGCGCGTATGAAAAGCTATTGGTCAACCGTATAAAGTTCATTGTAATTTAAATATTTTTATTCATATTTTTGTATTTTCATTTTAGTACAGTCGCGGACCATCCAGCGAGTATCTAAAAT
>JARQSV010000723.1:180221-196629 GCA_030142285.1 Calameuta idolon | reverse complement strand
ATAAAATTTATCCTGCGGATAAATCCCCAGCTAACCAAACATTTTCATGTTTTAGAAGTTTGTCCGTAGGATAAATTTTATCCGAAGGTGAAGAAATTAGCCATTATCCAGGTTCCTTAAGAAAATTACCATTATAAAAAGATTGTACTATTAAAAGTCTTATGGCCGATTTCTTCACCTTCGGATAAAATTTATCCTGCGGATAAATCGTCAGCTAACCAATTATTTTCATATTTTAGGAGTTTATCCGCAGGATAAATTTTATCCGAAGGTGAAGAAATGAGCCATTAGTTGTATATAAAAGGTAACAGGGTGGGAGGTAATCCCTTCAAACGAGGCGTATCATATAATTACGCTATAATTTCAATTATAAGTTCAATTGATCGTTAATTATATTTCAACGCCTCGTTCTGGAGATTGCTACGTAGATGTTTAAAGTGCAATTTACTCATTTTATTAATTTTTTGTACAAACGGAAGAGAAAAGAATCAGAACTTAAATACTTCGGATAATTATCCACAGTTATAAGGAAATGATGAAAAAACGAAGAGAAAAAGACTAGTTTATATTCCAGCTAAAACAATTGACCCGAAACTTTTTGTGATGATGTGATTGGGTGGTTATAGAATCGTGAGAAAACTTCAGCTTTCCCACCAACTCGCTGAGCTTCTTATTAGACATAAATCTAAGCCATTTGCAAAAGCAGAAGTAGCTGTGTGGCATGTGGAGTATACGGAGAACTCTTTAACGATACTACATCGAGATCTTTCAGCTCTGCCCTATCAGCCCCTGTGTTCTCCTTGGAGGCAGTAGAAGACGCGAATATCTACAGCTTTCTACTTTCACACCAGATCACAAATTTTCTGGCTAAGTCATTGAGATGTGGGTACTGTGTTACTACTACCCATCTTATTTACGTAGGCGATCGCAGTAGTATTGTCTACGTGGAGTAAGACTCACAGTTCGGCGGCGGCCAAAAAGGGAATGCGGCATGCAGCTACTGGAATTACAGCAATTTTCGAGTACACAGTCATGCAAAAAGAACAAAGAGGCCTGGAAACATCGCTTGAGACCAAAAAGATCGCCGCGGAAAATCTGATCCCGCTGATGCTCGGCGAGGCAGAAATATGATCAGCAGTGTCGGCCTTTATAAAAAAGACAATGCAGAGGGAAAGAGAAATGAAAATCGCTGAGCAGATTCGAAGATGACGCAGAAGAAAAGAGAAATGGACATGGCCGGCAGAGACAGGTTCAAAGGCCAAAGAAACACGGGCACAAAAACCGCGGACCAAACTACGGAGTAGCCAACGTAGCGGAGCATAAGCGGGGTTAGAAACATCACATCGAAGTAATGCAAAAACGGTTCTAGCGTAGTATGTGATAAGGGAGGAGCGGTTTTAGTCTGTAAGAATTGGACACTACCCATCAAAGGGTATGTTATAAAAGATTTCCCTTCAACAAAAAAAAAGGTGTTATACACAAAGGCCTCTTTACCACCAGCCCCTTTATGATACATTCAAAGCAAAAAATTATACGAATATTCGTGAGAATATTTGTCTATTAAAATGTCACTTTTACACAGTACTAACAAGTTATTTTTTAAAAATTTATAATTAGAATGTAAATATACATTACGTATGATTTTCATTTAAAGAATTTTTGTATATTTTATTTGTAGTAAATCATCACTTTTCAATGTGTTTCATTATCCATTATAATCATTATTTTTCATTATTTATAATTATTATCAAATAATCTGTGGTGGACGCGATACGCTGCTGATTCCTATATTACGAGGATGAGGAGTTGTCACCGTTACTATCCAAATATCCTCCAGATCCATTTACAACAAAGGACGTTCCTAAACCATATAGATGACCGCAATATTTCGCATCGTCGATGTTGTCTTCGAAGAACATCTAAAATACAATTAATTCATTATTGAGAGATAGGCATAGGCAGTGCAGTGCTTTTTAACCAAACACTACCATCATGCACACTATCAATAACTAATAACAAACTGCACCATTTATCATAAGTAAATAGTTATACCTCTCGCATTTTGAAGAAAACCATGCCGGTAAGAAGAGAATCTGAACCAGCTTGATGTTGCGGCCCAACTCGTTGAAGTTCCAATTGTTCAGCTACTTCCTGCAGGCCCCCTTTTAAATTCTTACAGGATTTCATGAGATACTATAACAGATTTGACATAATTCCAAATAATTGAGTAATTCATCACATAAATGTTTTTAAATGAACTAGACTTACAGTTTTCATTGACTTACTTTAACATCGTAGACTGTTGGAAAAAATATCCTAAGAAGCTCAAAAAATTCACTTTCTTCTTGCGGAAGATTTTGATCAGTAAGAAGTTTAAGCAAGTAACCAAAGTCGTATCCCGAGTGAAAAGATAGCCATTTTATATCATCAACCAGGACAATGCCTGATGTCATAAGAAGCTCTGCAAAATCTAGAGGATCGATACCTTCTTCTTCGTGTTTTTTAAATTGAATCCCGCTGTTTTGTAGCATATCTATACTGTCCTGAGCGTACATATCTTCTCTGAAAAATGTATTACTTTAGTGATCACATAATTAAGCTACGACCAATCTCTGAATAAGATACTCACTGCAAATTAAATTTGAAATTAAATTGCCATGTAGTATAACTGCCACCCGGTGTATTTCCCGATTCGTCCAGAAAAGTAAGACCAAGTTGGATTATTCTTAAGAGATCAACATTACAGCGCAGTAATTGATATTGATAATCTGCACTAGTTCTGAATTCACCTAAAACATATCACAATCATTTTACTTTCAAGAATAAATTGAAATGCGATTAAAATTAATATTATGGTATTCCAAGCGCAAAGAAGCGGTTTTTATGAATGGCCAAGCGAGATACCTAATATATTCTCGACCATACAAAGCCACGCTGCATGAAATAATCTTAGATTTTTTATTAAAATGTATAATAAATAAATTGTGTGTAATTCGGAATTTTTATATAACTTTTCAACTTTCAATATATTTTTTTTCAAAACTCAAATTCTGTACTTTCATTTTGAATATTTTACAAAGCAAGAAAATTTTAATGAAAAGGCTTTGTTACTTCTGACGTCATCACGCTATATGCATGAGCTAAATGTTACAATGAATCATTAAATATACAATCATATTTAAAATGATTGGATATATGTCGTCTCCATAATTCATGTAACATATTGAGATTCTTGCGCTATATATACGTGGTGTGAGACTCACCGAGGCTCTTGATAAGAATAATAAAATAAATCCATACCTATAGGTCGAGCAACAACACCAGGAAACTCTGTATCCATAGCGATGTACTGATATTGTTGCACAACTTGACGAATAGTATGAAATTCTTCTTCTAAGTTGTGCCCCCAAACATCTCGTATTCCACATTCTTCATTGCTGGGCATAATCGCCCCTCCCTTCTGCTGCCCTATAGGGTTTATTCCACCTGAAATATTTAATATACAAATTAATATAATGCTTTGAAAATTTATCAGAAGCTCACCGTGAAACTATATCCTTATTTGTAAAATGACTGATCCCTTTTAAGATTTAAACAAATGACATTGACGTGATTGACATAGCTTTTACACAATGTTGTATTTAATATAATCCGCATATATCATGCACCAACACATTTTATGTTATTGATAATAGTGATAACAAATTAACCTTTACTCCGTACTATTCAGAAAAGTTATACTAAGCCATTCTCTCAGACCGATATTCTATCTCTACTTTTACTTCCATAATGTCATTGCTAACTACATATCCTTTTGCGTTTAACATATTATATGACATGAAAGAAATGTCAGTCGTTATTTTATTTAATTATTTGTTAATATAATAGGATCTATGAACGCTTTTGCTGTCACAACTCTGAATTAAAGTATTACGTGTGTTACAATAGACCATTAGTGCAGAGTAAAGGGTAAGATATAGTGAACATATAACATGAAATACACCTGTCACTCTTTTCTTTTGCTAAACATGATTGAGATTATTGAATAACTACTAATTACCATCCATATTTAAAACTAACATATTTCATCTTAAATAAATATGAAATGAAATTATTGCTGCATATAATAAACAAATCAGTTTCATTCAAAGAGTAATATTAAATTAGAAAATCCCGGCGCAAGTATTGCATGATATATTACATCAAATATAAATTATTTTTACAACACGATTATTGGAAATAGAATTTATTGTAATGTTAATTCGTCAGTAATTAAAATTGATATTACAAAATTTAAACAGCATAACAGGTATGCGTATCTGCAAAACTTGCCTTGCGTCAATGCATTATAATAGTATAATTTGTAGTTAACGACAAATTTTACTCAAATATATTTTTACATTACTATGAATGTAATAAGAATGTTCTGTAACATTACTCGAAATATGAACACATTGGACAATAATACATTATACAATTATACCTTTTACTTTAAAAGCAAATAAATATTTTATATAATAAATTATATTATACCATTAGTAGTTTAACAATATTAGTTTTAGTATAAAAAATTATAATTTTTATAACAGCAATGTTACTTAGATAATTAAATAAACAAAATTTTAATTAGATACCTCTATGTTAATACGTACCAGTAGCTGAGGGCATAAGGGTAATTATTATATTGAACAATAATATTGGAAATATTTAGAGTTCCCTTTGTCAAGCGTGTATTAACTTCATATCACTGTAAATAAAACAAATATATTATGAGGACACAATTTCATAACTATCAATTGAAAGATGCTGCATAACTTAGTTACATTTAACCCTGGACGTACACACCCTTTTTTGAGGTACACAATGTATACACCAGGATCCAATGGATTCCACGTCTCATTTCCACACTGCTCGCCTTCTAGGTATCAGATTTAAACAGACCAGATGATTATATTTCTAAATTTTAGACTATAAACATAAGACTCACACAATTTAAGAACCATTATATCTTTTATATCAATTTAGTACTGGTTACAAGCTAAAAGTGCACTCGCAAATAACCAAAATGCATTAAGTGCACTGAGGTCCAATAAACTCCAGTGTGTACATCCAGGGTGAAGTACCATAATCATACAGTGCTGTTTATTTAATAGGATATACAATTATTTAGGTAAATATCCAATTGAAGTAAGAAATAAAAAATTTATTAATAATATTTATTATAAATTCATTTGAGCCAAAAGAAATTAGTAGAATCTATTAATTAACAAAAATATTATTCTTGATATGAAATGAGGTTAGATTACTTTTTTTTTTATGACTTATACTTTATAAAGATCTAATATAATATGAAATTAGTACCTTTGCACAAAAGCAATATATATGCCACTATATTTTAGCATACAAACATTTGACTAATCACCTCAACACTGAAATAATCGTTAATTCTTTACTGACGACATAAACAGGTTAATCAAGTTTCCAAATTCAGCGCCAAAGCTCTTCGTAATCACAGATAGTCAGTCAGTCATCTTATTCGCATAGCAGGTCACGGCGATTTCCAACGATTTCACAACATTGGATTAGCCACACGCGTCAGAGAACTTGAAAATCTGACCAATGAGAAGTCTAGTTTTTTTAGGGTTTTCAACATTCCAACACGACGAAGCTGAACAGTTTTCGAACCTGCGTGAAGTTTACCGGCGAACTTTTATTATTTAAACTTTTCCTCATTCCAATCGTTTGATAGCCTTGTAAAACCGTTGGATAGTCAATAGTTCTTCAGAAAATCCAATTCAATGTGAAGCTGCCTGACATTTCCTTACTTTTTGTCCAGAATCAGCTTCTTCAAGGCACATAATAAGATTTTCTGAAAAAATTGTTGACTATCAAAAGTTTTTACAAGCCTATTAAACGATTAGAAGTAAATTGGAAATCATATCGTATAGATTATTGTTTTCACGGCAGATTCTACTTCGTGAATTTGCCGAGGTGGGTTCGTTAGCCATGAAAGCTCTGATGAGCACTCCAACGGAAGTTGATTTTAGTTCGATGATGTATGGATTTTTTAAATGTATAAAGGCTTTAGAAATAAAAATGCAGGTACTATTGGAGAACACTATACTAACTTTATTTACTTTAATTGTAATATGGTTTAGTCTAGATCAATCTACTATAACTCAATCTAGCTATAATTGACTCTCCGATACAGACTCGAAGTATATCCTTCGAGCCCAGAAAATGAACTGAACTCTTGGATCCCAAGAGATACAGCCCTTTGCACCTCTCATGCATGAATCCGTACTCATACACAATCATATGTATTACCCTATTACTCTTTGTGCAGGGCCATCGTGTGGCGCCTCGTTGTCCGGGCTTAAGATCAAGGGCCTTGTTTTTAGGCACAAAGGACTCATGCTCACCGTATCCCTAGTTTATTTGGGATCCACATGGACAACGTCAACGCTTGTCTGTCGATGCTGTCGATCCTTTCAAGTGACCCGATTTATTTCCGGGAGTGAGAGTTTCTGAGAAACTCACACTCGGTGAGGGTCACAATAAACAAATGACTATGAAATGTTTCTGTTATTTAATCCATAATTATAAAACGATTTTACATCAATTGAGCCCCTGAAAAGGTAAATCCGACTGGGAACAAAAAAGTGCAAGCCACTTCACACCGGATTTTGATTTTGATTTTTTGAAAAAACCATTGATTATCAAACGTTTTTATAAGACTATTAAGTCGATTGTCTTTTACCTTAATGACCAGTTTATTGACCTTCGATTAAAATTTACTCAGCAGATAAACTCCTAAAGCATGAAAATGTTTAATTAGCTGGGAAGTTATTCCCAGGATAAATTTTTAATTGTAAGTGGATAAACTGGCCATTACTGTGCGCGATGTCCACGGAGCGTTTTTCTTTTCGATACAAATCGTTTCACCAACCAAAATCCTGTGTCCGAGCTTTGACTCTTGTATGAGGATCCAGCCTAAGGACACAGCCTTGGTTGCAGTCTGTGGTCGCAGCCGTTGAGGTCGCAGTGGGTCGCAGTACTGACTGGTACTGACAGTAAGAATTTCGGGAACATACTCTACGTTTCACGGTTACGTTCATGTATACCGTATTGTTTGCAATAAATAGGTAGTGTTTAGAATTGTCAGTGTTTCTTTTAGTTCCTTGTACGGAGACCAGCTGAAATTCATTTGAAATTACTAAATAGAAAGAAATTTTGACTAGCGCTAAGTTAGTTTTACAATAGTAAAGTGAAGGAGGTGAAGTTACAGTCTGAGTTTTTTTTCATCACAGTATGAATAAAAAGAAAATAACATTTGGCAAGATTGGCCAAGGTTTAATTTCTCAGCAGGAATTACCAGATGAACCTACCACGTCAGGCTTTGGAACATTTGGACAAAAACCTCCTGAAAAGAATTGCAATGCAATGAAAGAGATTCGTCCTGAGGATGAGGAGGAAATGCAAACTCTGCAAAAAGTTATGGGTATGACTGGTTTTGGAAAGAAAGCAAAATCTTTTGATATTCAAGAAATACTTGATAATATTTCGAAAACTATTGGGAGTCACAAGGCAGCAGCGCAAGGGAAAGAAGGCAATGATACAAAGACTCCAGTCATATCACAGCAATGCCAAGAAGAATCCAATGAAGATGATTTGTTGATAGGACCACCGATTCCATCACAGGTAGATGAAACATCTAAATCAGTTAATAAAAAGGACAGTGACGAAGACACTGACAATGAAGATGACAGTGAAACAGAAGCAGAGGAAACAAATATAGTCAGTAAAATTCCATGTACTCATGAAGTAGCTATGACACATGGAACAAAAGCAGTAATAGCTATAGCAGCAGATCCTTCTGGAGCCCGTTTAGCATCAGGATCAGTCGATTATGATGTTAGTTTCTGGGATTTTGCTGGAATGGATTCATCTTTAAAGAGTTTTCGTACCCTGCAGCCTTGTGAAAATCATCCTATCAAATGTCTACAATATTCTATGACTGGTGATGCCATCCTTGTAATATCTGGAGCTGCACAGGCAAAAGTTTTAGATCGTGATGGTTTTGAAAAATGTGAAACCGTTAAAGGAGATCAATACATCACTGACATGGCACGCACAAAAGGACATACAGCTGCACTGAACAGTGGTTGTTGGCATCCTTTTACTAAAGAAGAATATCTAACATGTTCACAAGACAGTACTTGCAGAATTTGGATTTTATACCGTCCAAGGGCTCACAAATATCTCATAAAATGCAGAGCTCAAAATGGTGTCAAAACCATACCTACCACATGTGCTTATAGCAGAGATGGCAGTGCAGTGGCCTGCGGCTGCATAGATGGTTCCATACAAATGTGGGACCGTAGAAAGAATTTTGTCAATCCTTCTTTAATCTTGCGTGGAGCTCACACACAAGGTTCAGAAATATCGAGTCTAAGCTTTTCTTACTTGGGCAACATGCTTGCAACCAGAAGTTGTGATGATACTTTAAAACTATGGGATATGCGAGCATTCAAAAGTCCTCTTTTTGTAGCAAGTGACTTATTTTCACGTTACGATACCACAGACTGCATGTTCAGTCCAGATGATTCTATGATCATCACTGGAGAGTCTCTCAGAAAAGCCCAAACTAATGGTAGAGTGTTATTCTACAATACAAAAACATTTGAGTTGGTGCATGAAATCCTGGTGACAAATTCTCATGTTATTAAAACCCTTTGGCATCCAAAATTAAACCAGATTTTTGTGGGATGTGGTAATGGTGTTGTGAAGGCATATTATGACCCAAAGAGAAGCATGAGAGGTGCTAAGCTCTGTGTGGTGAAGACACATCTAAAACCAAAGCACATAGAAATCATGTCAACACAACAAATTATTACACCACATGCTTTGCCACTTTTCAGGCAGGACAGGCCAAAATCTGTCAGGAAACAGATGGAAAAGGATAGGCTTGATCCTGTTAAGTCTCATAGACCTGACCTTCCTATTACTTCTGGACAGGGAGGTAGGGTAGCGTCATCTGGAGGAACTCTTAGTTCCTATGTTATAAGAAATCTTGGACTGAGTAAACGCATAGAGGATGATCAGGATCCACGTGAAGCTATCCTAAAGTATGCCAAAGAAGCTGAAGAAAATCCTTACTGGATCGCTCCAGCATATAAAAAAACTCAACCGAAGACCATTTTCCAATCTGATGAATCAGATGGAGGACCATCGAATAAAAAGCAAAAGACCTAATTCAGTGATACAAAGGATTTATTTTTGAATCATCATTTTGTTGAATCGTTAATGTACTCATTGTTAATACATAGTATAAGCAAACATTCTGTGAAACAATAACAAAATTATGTATTATTTATCAATATTATGATCAATTTTAAAGAAAAAAGGAAATATAAGGTTGCTGATACTTCTTGCTATCATTCTGTAACAAAAATGATGTACATTTTTTTAAATGGAATGTCCTGAGAAATGATGCTTCCAAATTTCATGATAAAAGTCTCATTTACATTATAAGATTGATGCCTGAATGTAAATATTTATGAATAACCAAATTTCTTTGTTGCTTTATCACAAATAAATATTCGCCAGATATAAGATAGCAAAATAACAGACATGAAAGATAAAAATATACCAATTTCATATTTTTCGTATATAGACATATAAAGTATATTTAAAAAATATTAAAATTACGAGTTCTTCGTATTTATAATTATTGGAAAATGCTAATTAGTTATAATTAGAGAAACTGAGGAAACGTACTTGTAAAGAGTGCCACTCTTATGAGTATACCTGACAGCTTAATATGCACGGCACATCTACTGGAAAGAGTATAAAAGTATAGAGAATTTTTGAAACGTTTAATTCAGTTATTCTATGTATGTACACTTACAGGGAGAGGTGATATATTTTATATTTTCTCCTGCATTTGCTTAATTATTGATTCAGCCGCCTTACTTATATGATACAAAATATGAGTCTTCTGTATTTAAGCATATCAAGTATTCTAATTCAAAGAAAATTGTAAGAAACCGTGGCAGGCGTTAAGACAGCGTCCACGATATTTTGACAAATCAGAAATGCACACTTTCATTAGGTATAATTTTTTCGAAATTGAAATATTTTTCAGACCTAAATTGAAAAGTGCCACCAGCCATATCATATAAAGAAGCTAGCTCATCAGAAATGTTGATAAATCATTTAGAAATAAACGAGAAAAATGAATATTACGTTCCCTCGCTTTTAACATCACCATGTCATGTACATGTGCAGGCATGGGATAGCTGAACACATCTCTAATGCAGAGAATACACAAGAGCTTGTCCTCTTTACCAATATCTTCTTGCTGCTAGAAAATTGACAACAAAGGTACATTCTTGTTAGAGATAAAATTATTGCAATGATCACTTCTTTCAACCTTATCAGTGCATAAGGATTTTGATAGGTTCAACGAAGACAAAGAGCAAGTTAGACAAGCTGTCTTCAAGAGTGCAGGTTGACCTATGGCCAATTTCTTCACCTTCGGATAAAATTTATCCTGCGGATAAATCACCAGCTAACCAATCATTTTCATGTTTTAGGAATTTATCCGCAGGATAAATTTTATCTGAAGGTGTATAAATTAGCCATTAGACGAATTTGGCGCGACAGCGATAGTGACCCATCTGCGAGATTTAGAGGGGATCGACCAATCACGTACGTGCATTCTTCTCTAATGTTGTACATAATTGGTTAATCTTTAAATTCCGTCGATGAAAATGTAGTATGTAGTGACCGTAGTGACCACATATGGTGATTTTCAGTTATCCAATTTGTGTCGCTCTGTGTTGATAAAAAGGCTCATTATTCGCTGGCTCCATCAAAATATTTGCAAAACTACAAATGAGATAGCTGTGTGTCGACTGAAGTCTAGACAAGCGCGTTATTGGAAACCGCTGTTAGCGAATAGAGTTACTGGGAAGGCGCCTTTATCGTGACCGTTAATAGTCCCTAACCAGAAAAAAACACGAGTTTCCAATCTTTAGTGTATTGCATTGTGAATGACTGAACGTTTCCCAGAATGCTATGGGAAATTAAAAACGCCATTTTGTGTGTTTGGCTTTGACACTGGAGCGGTTGTGCGTGTGATTTGGAAGTGTAACGTAATTTTGCGTTTTATTCGCAAAATGTTGCTCAAATATTTCGTGCCCGACATGTCTAAGTAATAGTAGGTTGCGGAGAGGGATCGAGCAAGAGTGGCTCGCGTCGAAATGGTGTAGTGAGCTGTGAGTGAGTGTGTTTTCATCGAGCGTGTTGCACACTGGCCTTTATCGCTATCTGTCACCATCTGCTATTTAGTGCCATTCAAAAATTGGTGTTTGGTCTTATTATACACGGCCTCTGGATTACTCTTGATTCTTCAACGGCTACCATGAGTTCTCGAAATATTCCTTCGGACAAGGTAAGCCCCATTGTTTCAGGGATGCCATACCGCACCCTAGTACCTCCTCACTCCTCCTCCTCCTTCCTACCTTGGCACTTCCCAATTTTACTGATCTCGTATTTTCTTATTCTCCTGTTTTTATCATCCACTCTTTTGGTAATCTTCTCTCTTTTTCTCTTATTCACGTTTTTTATCTTCTTATTTCCTACTGTTTGCCTAATGTTTTATACTTTACCCCATATACGTTCTACCCTCCATTTTTTTTCCTTACTATTTATTCATTTGTTATTTCATATTTTTCTTCTCTACTATTTTTCTTTTTTTACTCCCTTCTATTTCTGTATTCTTTTTCACTGTTTCATGTTTTTCTTCTGATTTTCTTCATTTGTTTCTTTACAGTTTATTAATATTTATCCATCTTCACTACTGCAATATTTTTTTTATATGTAATTTGACCCAGTCATAATATATCCATACTCCTTGACACTGCCATACTTTTTATTATCTCTTTTATGTTCGTAACACACTATTAGCAACAATATTTACAAAAAGGTATTTATAATCATCGTTATGAAATTTCATGCTTATTTTGATATAGAGATTATATACTTTAGGATTCTACATTTGTGTCAACAGATATTAAAATAAAGTGCTTAAATACTTAAATTGCTTAATCGTCAGTAAGAAAATGTGATCACAATTTGATCTATATCCTATCAATAAATCATGACACGGAAAGTAATTCAGTGACTATAATATTTGTTGGAATTAATTGGATTATAGTAAAAAGGTTTAGTTTTATCATTCAATTTAAGCAAAAGTTTAATTAAGCGTAGCTCGTGTATACAGTGTCAGAAAATAGTTGGTCAAAACCGATAAGTAGTTATATCGATAGACATTGAAATAAAGTGCATAAACTTGTTCTTAGTACACATTAATATTTAATAATGCATATATTATTGATTTATGTGAATATATTTTTCAATATAAGTATATTTCTAAAAACTGCTGAAACTTTTGTCTGGGAATCCACCTAGACTATAATGTATTAAACAAATCTGATCTATCTTTCGCAAGTTATATTCAGCATCATCGTTAACATCTACAAGAGGCATTGTATAAAATAAAGTCTAAAGACAATAAATTAAGTATACACAATTAATTAGCAGATTATTTTGTTAATTACATTTTAAGGTATTAGTAATTAAAACTGTTTGCACACGATAACCTAAAAAAATGTGAGAAAAAACGTGTTAGGTACACACAGGTCTATATCTATATGTATATCTATATATATACGACGGCTCAGCTGTTATTGCGATGTTGCCGCGACAAAACGATACTTTTCTAACTTCAATTAACAGTATATTGAAAATCACATAGTAAATCGAAATTCGTTTTAATTAATGAGATTCCTACAAAAATATTAAGGTGGTTCGATTACTCGAGAACTTCCAAAATATTAATCTGAATTTTGTATATTTTCCTGGCAATTGCTTCACTAACGGACATGCATGAAAAATTTCAAAATTGTTTACCATCTATTTTAAGAGATACACGGAATAGAAATAGCCAAAAATGCACTATATAGATGTATATCGCTTGTCGAAATAGCAACTTTTGAAAAAGGTCATTTTTTTTGATAATTTTGTACTGCATTATTTAAGCATATCGATGGATACAAGATAATACCTTACGCAGGAAACATTTTTATAATCAACGATATATATGGAATTCCCAGAAGTTGGAATACTATTATTATGGTGCTAGGGGAACCACCTTACTGTGTTCATTAACCAATTCCATGAATCATTTGTAGACTGAACATTTACTGATTGTGAGAAATGACAAATTTTGCCTCGATATCATTTCACCGCGTACAGAAACACAGGTAATACCTTTTAATTATACAATGAAACTTCTCGGAATTTGTGTATCATACTTTTCTGAGTTCAAGGTTCAAAGTTTCAAGATTTTTTAATTAATTTCATTAGCACGTGAAACACCTTCAAAACCAACGACGCAGTGTTCATGACTGGCTAATTGAAATAGTTGCAATAAATCTAGAACGAGCACGGTAAAGTTCAGGCTTAAACTTAAATGGGAAAATTCGGCTTAAGGCCGGCATTTACGAACACAGGTTAAAATTTAACTGGGAAAGTGCGATATAGATCTATCACGTGTGTCTTCATTCATCATTTGAGTTTCAGTTTAATTTCAACTGGAGTTGGTGTAATCAGGCGTAATAGTACAGACGTGTGTTTCAGTTTACTTGGCGAAAATAAAGGCAATACGATACTATACTATGCTATGCTATGGTTTATATATTTTTTTTATATTTAGCTGTGGGAGCTTTAATCTACTGTGGCATAACCACTACTTCCGATGAAGTGATTAAAAAGTGACAATATTTGGAATAGAAAACGTAATTAGCGTCAACTATGTTTCCATTAAAGTTTCCACTTTTCATTAGCTTGTTTGCCAAGAGTTTATTCATCCTTATGTGGCTGTAGTTACTTTAGACGTAATCTGTCACAACCACTATTTCCAGTTAAATGGCTAAAGCAAGAAAATTGGTAATAGACCAAATAATTTGCTACGAAACTTTAATTGATGTGTTGAAGCAGCTGTGCTAATTTGGTGCACGCGTATCTTCTTTATTAATGTAATCAACGTGTAATACTTTAATTGAAAAAAAAATATTGCTTTCGTCCATTGAAAAGTGATATCCTGCCAGCATTTATGAGTATGCGAATTTTTGCTGGTTTTCTACACTTTTTATTATCCTTTTAACCTTAGAAAGATATTATAAGCCCCATGCTTACACAGCCACTTTAGTATTTGTCGTTTACGATAAGTTGTTTAGCAATATTATACAGGATTGAATAATCTGAAAAAATTCTATAATATATAGGAGAATTCTTATAATTATAATACGCAAATATCTTTTAAATCGAAACTTAGGCAAAAAGATCTGAAACAATTGCTCGGACAGGAAGACACCATGGTTTCTTCCTATAGTTCATGTGCTGGCGATCCTATTACATACAACTTTCGATGCTATTTCGACATGTTCTTACTTCTTGTATTTATTATTGAGAGAGGTGCAATAGTGATTTCTAAAATGATGACACCCACTTTCTCCCTTGTTTAATTTTGTAAAGATTACCCTCCCCCCACGCAAATAAAAAAAAGATTTCTATTTGACCTCGAAAATATTTTAAAGTTCCCGATATTTTTCAACAGTAATGATGTCAATTAAATTTGAAAAGATGATTTAAAAAAATGAGGGCCCAGGGGTTGTTCTCTACGGCAAAGAAAAAATCGTAGTTTTGAACAGGTCAACTACTTTCATCAATAGTACTGATCGTTAGCAACTTGGAAAAAAGTTTGATAAAAAGTCAACCCTCGTTTTCTTACAAAATTATATTTTTCTTAGTTCTGAAATAGTTTATATGAGATCTAGAATTTCGTATAGGTTTTTGGGTACCAGACACGTTCAGATTCCGTGAAAAAATGATTTTCATATAAATAAACCTTACAAAAAAATATATTTACCGTATAAAATCGGATATGCCCAAACTGCTAAATAAATTAAGGGTCTGGAACTTCGAATTTACGGTGCTGTCGTGTGCGTTGTGGCTATAAAAAGTAAGTCTTACTTTTCCACGCTCTCGTGACGTCGCACTTTAGTAGTGATGCTCAACAGCTGGCTACGTGGAGGTGAAAAGATTCCCTATACACTTTTCCCTACTGTACTTAAAATCTGCTTCCCTACTGTAATTAAAAGACGCAGCGGTATCTGTATTAATATGAGAATTTGCAATTAATAATGTATAAAGACCATCTAACTGAAGATGGCTTGAGAGGAATGAGCACCACTGGCGCACCTCGGCACTAGCTGTGCTACTACTAGCGCTCGCTGTGGTGAAAGGCTAAAGTTTTAAGGGCGGCAAATCGGCGCATCGACAGCTCCCCATATTCGCACCCAAAAATCTCGAAATTCGCTGTACGGTAGAGACTTCCAGTACTGAGGTGTAAAGTTGATACGCGTAAAACTTTCCTTGCGTGACACTTGTTTCGATTTTTAACGGTAGTTCTGTGCATCTGTGTGATAAGTGTTGGGTAGGGAACAGCAAAGGTTGTGTGGCGCCATGACACCTTTCTGGGCTGTCAAACTGTCGATATTCACTTTTTTTTTTGTATGTATATTCTAAGCAATGTTTCAAAAATTCGACTCCGCAGGGAAAGTCTTTTTGTTAGAAGGCTCCAAATTGGTGCAATCAATTTAGTGACATAACTTTCTAAAAGGGCATTTTTAGGTGAAAAGTTTCCTCGCTTCCAGCTCTTGTTCTTGTAATATACTAACACATAAAAAAGTAAGTTCCATACTTCTGTGAAATTGGCCCCTCATTATGAAAATTAAAAAAAAGAAAATTGAACTTCCGCTTATCCCCGGAAGAGTTCTAGAGTTACTGAAAGTTTTCAGAAATAGTTCTGTCGGTTAAATGCAAAAACTAACGATATTCCGAAATGGGAGGCTAACTTCGCGGTGCTCCCCATTTTTGAAAAAATGTATTTTTTTGGAAGTTCTCAATAGATCGACAATAGTTCTACAGTTCTCTGCACTTTACATCAATAGTTCCGGTCATTATCAGCTTGAAGAAATACGTCAGCTTTTAGAAATACGTATTTTTTTTTCAGTGTTCCGAATAGTTCTCAAAGAGTTCTGCAGTTTCCTATAGGTTTTGGGTACAATACATATCCAGATTCCGTCAAAAAATCATTTTCAAATAAGTATTTCAAAAAATCAATTTATCGTATAAAATCCGATACTTCCGAAATACTGGATGGATTAATCAAGTCCAGGTATTCATTTTGTAGAATTCTTTGAGAATTATCCGGAACTCCGATCTAAATCCCCGGACCTCTTGGGGGGGGGGGGGGGGGGGGGGGGGGGGGGGGGGG
>JARQSV010000723.1:108670-120758 GCA_030142285.1 Calameuta idolon | reverse complement strand
ATAGAAATTCATTTATATTTAAGATAAGGATTTCTTAGTACAGCAGAAAAAATAAGCATGAATCAGACTTTCGTGTACACATAAAACGTTATACGATCCAACGTAGTTAAAAATGATATATTACGTGTGTTTCTTGCAGCTGTTACTATTACGATTTATTAAAATTAAACGTATCTCATAATTATACTACTTTATTTCCTTTTGAATTTACTTATACAGGAAAGACCAAGTACATGATTTCTCTTATCTTACTTCCTTTCGCCTTACTTTTCATATGTTTTATCAATGCTTATTTACGATGTTATTAACGTTTTTTCATTTCAAACTTAGATAAGATAACTTTTATTAGTTGGTACGTATCAATCATCTATATAAGGATATATTAGGGTACATGTACGTCGTAAATTGCAAAAATTGACAAGAGTTATACTAATTGTTACAGCATCTGATATAACAAAACACGTATAATCAGACTTGTTAAATACGATAAAAATTTTCATATAAATTAAATGCGGAAATGAGATATTTATATTTATCATACGATAACTCTTTTTAGCCTGCGAAAATATGCGGAATAAAAGTCTACGACAAAAATACATCAAGGAACGAAATTATCTTAGATGCTGACATATTGTAAGTATAACATAATTATATCGTTAGTCAACCAATTGTGCATTTAAAAATATGAATCCATTGAAAATTCATAAGTGACGCTACTGTAGTAATGTATCAATAGTGATCTTAACATCTCACAATAAAATTAATTATCCAGATATGCTGGCGATTGCGACATTACTTTCTCTTTCGGAAATATCAAAGGAGGCATCAAGGATTTTCAGGTGAGTCAATTTCTGTGAAACGACTTCCCACGCACGCAAATCAGCTTGAACTATATGCATTTATGGAATTCGTAAAATTTACTCATTTTTAATTGTAAACTGCTTTATTTACACCATGAAACGTATAATGTGACGAATTACTGGTTTCGAACCTCTGCTGTCGTTGGGCAGATTTTGGCAGCTGTTAAATTTCGTAGTCCTGAAATTTTTCGCACAGTATTTCGCATCGTTTACGAATAAGACTAGTTCCTGGTGGTATCTTATAGTAATTCACTTTTTCAACAAATTCGGCAAAATCATAAAAATATTTATTAATTTTGCCAGCATACAAAAATCCCAAACCAGTGTTCTTAATATATAGATGTATCTAATCATCTGTTTCAATGTTCAGGTTTGTTTTGCCGTTTTCATATCCAAATCCTTCTGGTTATAGCTTCTTGTGTTAGGGTATTCCTGTCTATTTTGTATCATCGTTTTTTATTATTCTAATAACCGTTTCCTATTATGATTACTTTTTTTTTTTAACCTTTTTGGGATATCGTTTCTTGTACTCAAATAGTCCAGATCATTGTTCTCGGTATTTAAATGTTCCTGTGCAAAGTCCCTCATTCAACATTCTCAAGCGTAACAGTCATCCTTTCAAATTTCGAATTACTCCAAAATATTGTTTTGGTTCTATAATTCTGATCATCATTCTTTTCTGTGTTTAGACATTTCTGAAGTCCAGTTAATCATCTAGGATTTAGAGGTCCTCCTACTTATTATCCCTTGTGCCCAGATATCCAAACATACTAATGCTCTGTATTACAGCAAATTATAATATTATTTTAATATTAAACCTTCATGCCAACGTATATGACAGTAATACGTAATAATTCTAGGTAAGGTCATTATCTATTCATGCCTCTCGCTTCCTACTTATAAAACTGTACGCATGAAAATTTTGATTAGAAAAATATATTCAGAGTTTTATATTTTAGTTAAATATTGACAATTGCATTGTATAGCGATATCAAGAGCAAAGTTCGTAAATAGAGAATGATGAAAAAATAATTTCCACATAAATTGACTCCTAGTGGTGATTCGAGGGACAAAACAAAACTAAAATCTAATACAGTCTGGGATTTTATAGCCAGTTTTCTCAAACGTATCACACTATCCATCTACATTTTATGTATTATAATCTTTAAAAAAATGTCATATATGTTTTAAAGTGATTTCATTGAGCTGTGTGGTGTATTCGTTTCGAATGGCCTAAATAATTTATATAATAACAGATCCATTGTTATCTGATTACAGATTCGCGGAATGATAAGAGTAGTAATGAAACCAATGATTCCCGTAATGCCGCTGATTGGTGGGTTGCAAATATTCTTTTTAAATAATCCTACCATCGATTTCAATTTAGTAGGAGCGGTAGATGTTTTGGATTTACCCGGTTTCAGGTAAATTAATTTCTGCATCATCATTACACGGTACATAAAATTTGTGGCTCTTCTACTTAAAAAATTTCTTTACATAGCGATGTACTCCGGAAAACGATTGTCGAACAAATCGGCGCCATTCTAGTCCTGCCAAATAAATTGGCAATACCACTCAGTCCTGAAATTCCTGCTGAGATGCTGAAGACGCCTGAACCAGAGGTGAATAATAAAATTCATATTTTATGTCCACATATCTATTTCTACCCAATTGAAGCACTTGATAGGTTACAATCTTTTGTTTCATTATTTCGCCGAAAAGGACAATTTTCTTGAGTCATATAACGTGTAATGTATGACATTATGAATCACGAAGAATTTACTATCTACAGGGTGTTCTGAGAATTCACGTAGTGCAAGCGAAGCATCTTATGAAAAAAGACATTGGTATGTTGGGCAAAGGAAAATCCGATCCCTACGCGGTTATAAATGTTGGCGCAGAAGAATTCCGCACAAAAACTATTGACAACACGGTCGATCCAAAATGGGATTACTGGTGCGAGGTACGTATCGTGTTTCTGTGGTTTTATTTTTTTTCTATCTCTTTGAGCCTGGTGGAAGGAAACACATTTTTCTAAGCATGTGCTTGTTAGAAAAAATTATCTTGCAGTTACTACAGTTTTCAGGCCGTTCTTTTTTGGCGGTAAGAGGCTAAATCTAATTTTCAGTTTATTATAGCAAATATAGTAAAAAGACAGTTTTCACACGTCATGTCATTTGATTCACATGTTGTCTCTGTAGCGCGTGCGAATGAAATATTTATTTCTGATACTCCAGTTGAGATTTCTTTAAGTAATTTTTTCTTACTGCGTTCTGGAAATTAATCTAGAGTTTTTTTGGAATTCTGAAAGTCACTTCAATGGGAATAGAAAATTTTCTTGACACTATTATTCTACTTTATAAAGGCTCTCTCCGTTTCTTCATGAATACCATATACTTTCTATTGCACTGGTTTTGAAAATATCTAACAATTCTTCGTTATGGGCAAGACATAAATATACACGTTTATTTAATATTTTTCATTTCTATAGATCATCTTCTATTTGATAATTTTTCTTTCAATTGGAATCATGCCAATATGTGATATATTTTTGGATTTCTTTATTTGCTGATTCTTTCGAGATGTTGTCCATCAGTTTCTATATCTATTTATGCCATATTACTGTAACAATTTGGTACTACAATTTTGACCATCTACAACCACTGCAATCAATGGCAATTTAATGCAGTCTGTGAATTGTAATTGATTGTAATTATTAATCGATTAAATGTAATTGTTAATCGAATAAAAACATCTCTTTGGAATCGATGAATCGATGCTAGAGGTAATTACAAAATTTAGAATCGCAAGGGCAAAATTCTCTAATATGGATTAATCTGGTATGACTGTGTGACGTGTGACGTGTGACGTGTGATGTGTGATGTATGGGGAATCGCAGTGTGTCATCAGTACGGCCATCGCGCAGCAGCTTACTATTCACCTGTGGGACTACGATGACACCAAGGAAGACGAGAGCCTCGGAAGGTAACACAGACTATTTTTGTTCTCTCGTACTTTATCCTACCGAACTAGAAACCAAGTCCGGCTAATTATTTTTATTACACCTGTCAGGACAACGGCTGCTTAATTAATATACGGTCGTTAAAATATTTTCCACCATTCCCATCCGTTAGTAGTTTTTTCGTGATGTAGTAAATACAAACAATTATAAATATTTATCGTTCGTAAATTTTTAATTGTTCCTGTATTTGCATGTAAATATCAAAATATTTAATTTACTCGAGAATTCTACTTTATTCTAAATACGAAAATTATTAATTGTATTATACAGTAACGTTCTTTAAAAGTAGCATTAATTTTGGTCTCTGGTTCGGCATGGTTTAATTATATTGTATATCTATATAGTAAACATACAGTTATCACGTTGATAATGAATTTTGAAAAATTAATTTACAGTATAAGTTTATGTAGTTGCTCGAATATGTTAATATTAAGAAATTATATCGTGTCAATGTCTCTAACAAGGAACAACCGAACAAATAGTTTCGATAAATCAGGTATCATTGGCTTGGTTACTGTGACGTATTACGCGCATGCGCATGCTAAACAATTATGCTTTTTTTTAAACTTTATTACAGTTATTACAGATATATCGAAATTGCGTATTGTTGTCTAAGATATGCATTTTTTTTTTATAACTCTACACTATCAAATTGTTTGAATATTACATAGAGGGAGGTTTGTTTTTTATATTTGAAAAAGTATTTTTTTATATTTTAACTGATGTCATAGCCAGGCGTATAACATTTAAATATGCTCTGAAGAATTTCCAAATAACAAGTATCTACAGTTTTCTAAATATCATTACATAGTGTTTTCATATCATTGAAAAGATTTAGTCCCCTTATAATTTAATCGTAGCAATATCAAATTAATCACGTAGAAGGAAAGATGAAAGTGGTTTAATAGAAGAAAGAAAAAAAAGTGTCACAACAACAGATATATCGAACAAATTTTTTAAACGGAAAGTAGTTTAAATAATTGCGTAACATGCAGGTCACAGTCTTCTCCAGCATTTGCCAGGAAGCTGTACTGTCCTTATGGGACTGGGACCCGGTTGTACCGGGTATTCGAAGCGACGATTTTCTTGGAAGGTAGTGGAAACTAAACGTATTACAAGAAAGAAAATGTTTTAAAAAACTGCTTATGTCAGTTTAACCATTAACTCTTAAATAGCACACCTCGGTGGCGCATACTCGAATAGCACACTGATGCGAATTGGGGTTTCTCGAATTTGAGTCAGCGTAACTTTCTTCGAGATCAATCATTCCGAATAGTAATATCGATTTTCGATCGAGTAACAAATATAAAAATTGAGAAATATTGATACAAAATAATATTTGTTTATAACAAATTTCAACAGAATTGGCCTATACCGAAATTTTTATTTTTATTTGCTATTTTTTCCGAGTCGAAATATTTATTTCAGTGAAAGACTGAATCTCTTATCTGTAATTAGGAATTGGAGGTTTAATTTCGCATGAATTTTACACGTATAATTACATTACAGCCAACTTCCTACATTTAATGTAAAAGTGGCCGAAATTTCTATTTCTAACACCTTGAGGCACAATGTAGGAGGTATATGAAATTTCCGATAAGCAGAAAAAAGAAAAAAAAAACGCATTTCTCGTAATTTACAATTAATTCCTTTATGGTAACTCAAATCGCTAACGAGGCTAAAAGAATGAAACGATTAGATAGAATGTCGGAAATTTATAATCGATGCAAACAGAGATAAGTTTTTGAGTGTCTATTTTAAAAAAATTTTTAAACACAACTGTTACCAACGACCGCGCGAGCTTCGACAGAATGATCTTTGAACGTATGTGGCGCCACTGTCGCCTGCATTTCCTTCGTTCAGAGAGACGAAAAGTTTCTTCGGTTCGAATTTGCACCAGGTGTGCCCTTCAAGGGTTAAACGGAATTCGGTGGAATGTGTCCATTTGTTTGCTTCTGTGTTCCGTTTGCCTGGCTACCTTCCACATTAACAGTCAAATAGAAATTTCATATTTCGGGTACAGTCAACCAAAATTGGAGTAGCGTGGAAAATTTGATCGGGAGGGTTCTTCACTCGTGCTTGATGAAAAAAATCTGAAACTTTTTCTATTACCTCTATTCGGTATGACGTGCAAGCAGAAAATAAATTAGCTCAATTCTGGTATTTTAAATGAAACTTACGGCGTTTCCTCAATTCTAAGAACTTTGAAAATTCAAACGTGAATACCGAACAATAATTAATATCAGAGTGATTTTTTTAAAGTCATTAATATTATTCGATTGAAAGTCTTATGAGGAACAAAATTATTAAGCTAGACTCATTTTAATTCGTCAAACTATTCAGAAATGGCGGCCGAGTCCTTCGTACGTTTATACTGCCATATGTATGTAGACGGGTTTTTAATCACTATTACGGACCACTTGGTTTTCCTTTGTACGAATGATCTATCAATTTAGATAATGTTAAACACTTAATTTCTAGAAAAGCAAATTTCAATGCAAATAATATTAATTATCTGAGTACATAGCGTGATTGTCCGTGACGGAACGGAAGTAGCATACCGTGTGTTCAATTGAAAGCTCCCCAGCTAAATATCTCTAAAATAATACATTTTCGAAAAAAAAAAATGGTTTGATTTTGGGCGAGAATAAAGCGACGCAATTGGTATGACCTTGGATGGTGATGCCAAGGTCACGATAAGATCACTTTGGTTTTTCAAACTCAGACCACCTAATTTATATTGCGTATTCTTGTAGCTTGTGCCGTGAAATCTTCATTTCCGTCTTTTTCGAACGTACATTTTTCTTTTTTTAATGCCCACAACAATATTACCATATAATTGAACCATGATTTCTTCAACGAGTTTTCATTTGGCTATTTTGAGACTAATATTATTATTGTTTTTTTTAATATTTTTTTGCATGGCCTTATGGCTCGATAAAAACGCATTTTTGATACAGTTTCAAAGTAATGTTTTTAATAACATTTAACAGTAGTTTTATTTATAAGGGTAGTGTCAAAAGTAAAAATTAAATTATAATTTGTCTTTTTTAATAGGTTTTTTTTCATTATTAATTTTTTCATCAACTATTGTCGCCTAATTTATTTAATACTTGATAGAGACTACTTTTGTGTCGGTCCATCATCGAGACCTTACTAGTCCCTCTTATTAGACCGATTTTAGTCCAGAGGAAAAGAAGAATAAGTAGTCTCATAAATTATTTAAACAATTTAAATTATACATTTTTTTCTGAAAAAGCACGTGAGAATGAAAAATTTGAATAGGGTGATTTTATTTTTTTCGAAAGGCGAAATGTTACAAAAAATTGTTAAAAATTAATTTTCTATCGTCGATCACTTTATCGACAGTTCAGTGCTTGTCTGACAGTTTGCAAACAGTGCAGTCCTTAGCAAATCGCATGTGGCTTTCCATGTGCTAAAATAATATATATTTCATACACGTGGATAATTTGTAAGGAAAACTTTATTGCAAAGCGACATGTTACTTGCCAGGTACTTCATTGTTTTCGATCTGTCATAAAAACGCATTGAACTCACGAACCGACTATATGCATATACAAGATCCACGATAAATAGAAAACACGTGACTAACATGTGCAATATATGTTTATCAGGTGCTACAGAAAAATGTTGCATGAAGTGTCTGGTCTCATACAGCTTCGCCTCATTTGCTTTTGTAAAAAATTGGGACAAACTGTAGTTAAGATAGTGCAGTAAAAAGTACGATTTGTTATGTTAACGAAGTTTGTGAATGCTTATATTTTTTTTTTTAATTATTTTATTTACCTTCCCCCCCTTTTTTTCTTCTTTAGTCACAACCGTTTAGAACGTGAAAGTATTTTATACAGTGAAAAAGGATGTCGATACATTTTATATGTATTAAAATGTATTAAAATTAGTATTTTTATTATTTCCAGCACGGAAATAGTATATGCTCAAAATATATTTTTGTAAAGGCATTGTGAAACACGGTCATGACTAATGGCAGATCGTTTTGTCCTAATATTTTTATAACGGGGAAACTCGACCGATCATTACGTTATTGCAGTCTTACAGTCGCATTTATCAATCGGTTATCACGTGTATCAAAAACATTATACATGCCTTTAAACACCATACACTGGGTATAGCGAATATCAATATCAAGAAACCCAAGTATAAACTTAAATATGTAAAATTAACTCTGACTATCTGTGTTAGCTGCAACGAAAACTCCCTGTGTAACGATTAACATAATGAAATTAAAATGTCAATGTTCAAAGTATACAGGGTGACTCATAACACCCGTTCGAGCTTTTAAGGGTGGAAAGTGGAGGATATTTCGAAACAAAAGTTCCTCTTTCATTTTTTTCACCGATGGCTATTTACTTATTAAATTATTTTTTAGAAAGACCGATTAACTTCAGCTTTACGATTCGGATTCAAATTGCAGGAAGGTGAGCTAGATCTGATAGTACAGATTCATTAATCTCTAGCCACGTTAATCGAAGTTAATCGGCATTCCGAAAAATAACTTAATAACTATAAATAAAATATTTTTTTAATAACTAAAGAGAAATTCTTATTCCGACTCCAACCCCTCCCCTCTTTCTTACTTCTTTCCTAATTGTTCATCATAATCAGTTTTAATTAATGGTCTTAATTATTTATAAATTCGTTCTTAATAAACCTATTCATAAGTTATTCTATTCAAATTTCGGAAGAAACCAAATGATTTTACAGCGACCGGGGCGCTGCGCACTCTGTGATTGGTCGACTTGATTTGTTCATAATTCGGTAAATAGCAATCGGGGAAAAAATTTAAAGAGAAACTTTTTATTCGAAATATCCTCCACTTTCGGCCCTTCAAAGCTCCTACGGCTGTTACGGGACATCCTGTTATATTTCATCAAAAAATTTTTCTATTGATATCATTCGTAACCAAATGTCTAACATAAAATAACGTAAAGCATGTATTGTGAAGTTACTTATTAACCCACAAGGTTAAAGGTGATTGTTGGAGAATGATATAACTAAAGAAGTGGTTTATGTGTGGTGGCAGTTTGTGGTGCAAGATGGCGTGGGCCATTGTGGCAGGGTGACCGCGCGGCTCTTTGACAAAGACAACACTGGTCAGGATGATCCTCTCGGCAGGTATTTTGTCCAAGACACAACAATGCAAGCTATACGCGCAAATCACAGGGACACAAAGCAAACGTAGATCGCCTAGTATCTTCCCTTGCCACAGCTACACATCCAGCCACACTATTATAGTTCTACCCTTGCAGTATCTACTATACGCGTATGCAGATTATACCTTTAGGAAAAATATTTTCCACTCCAACATTGTTACCTTTGTACAGATTCCTATAGGTTTCCCAAAAATTTTGCATTGATACAAGAATTAATCACATTTTCTTGTCTCTATGCGCAAGCATGGTTGGCCGATGGACTATATAGTTTCTATGAAGACATTCGAAAAAATCAAAGGGACAAATTTCAAAATTGCTATTGTGAATTAAAAAAAAAAGCAGACTGATCATCGCTGATACCGTTGATCGATTTCATAACAATGAGAATAATTTTTTTTTTAATTTTCTCTATAACAACTCTTCCCGCATATACGTAACATACATATATTTACAAGCTCTACAGTCACTTAAATTATGCAATTTTTAAAGAGATAATTAAGAAATTAATTTCGAATTTGACTAAATCTATCCAGCGTGACACGTGACCTGTGTAAGGAAAGATTTGACAAAAACCTCTTTCATTTTTTTTATTTATTTTATAAAAGAATAACATTCTGACAATGAGCGGTTTACGATTTTGATAGCTAATACCTCCCCTGTAGGTTCCTTAATGAAACTTATCGTTATTCAACTAAAAAGTAGCTTGATGAATTTTTAGACGTGAGCTTGATTTTGTGCATGGCTATTGTACTGTCGGTTGTTCGATATATCAATCCCATTTTTTTTTGCCTAATTTATTAAAATGCAGCCTCTTTTGCCACATAACGAGTAAAAATACTTATAGGTAGTTGTGCCTATACGAAACATATCGTTGCATCGCCATTGCATATCATATCAAAGTTGTCGAATAAGTGCTGAGCATAAAGCTACGTATATGTGAAAGTAACGATGGTATTTTCTGTTAACAAACAGAGCCACTATCGAAGTTAACCGTGTTAAGCTGAAGGGGACGATCGATACGGTGAGTTACACCTGATTTATTATTTGTTAACTTCGACGTACATTTTCTAACGAATTATGATTATGTTCATAGTGGGTCGCTCTGGAATTAGCGAAACATGGAATGGTCCACTTACGTCTCACTTGGCTTCAACTGACTAAAAATGTATCTGATTTAGCGGCGGTACGTTGATGCTTTTTTTTTTATTGATACACGATTTTATTATAATAAAAATTATCTTTTCTGAATTTTATTCATAATGTATGTCTGATTCAGACAGCAGTGTAATGATTTTTTTTTCAATTTTTTACTCATTCTTCTTGAACAATGGACGGCTCTTAGACAACTTTTATTTGTGTTTACAGGCTTTGAACGAAATTCATCAACTTCGAGTTACCTCGCTGAGCTCTGCGCTTTTGATTCTCTATATCGATTCAGCCAAAAATTTACCGGTGAGTTTCCAATCTAATTACTCGAAAAACTTTATATAGCACGAATACTTATTTATAATTTATTCTTTACACGTGTCGAATATGTTTTACTTTAATCTCAATCTGTAATATAACAATGCTATGTTATGAGTTTATGTTATAAAAAAAAATACTATATCCGTTGTAATATCTTAATTCAATTTCATGTTTAAAATTCATTACTGTCGAATTAGATCTGATTTACCACAATGCTATTTGCAGTGCCTTAAAGGAAATAAGCAACCCGACGTTTACTTAGAAGCTAGTGTCTGCAATCGCAGTAAGAGGACTACGACAATGCTGAGATCATGTGATCCTGTTTGGGAACAAGGTTTTACCTTTTTAGTGTCCAATCCCGAAAACGACACTTTGCAAATAAAGGTATAATACAGTTATTTATTAATTTGTAAAACGCAGGTAACATGCTTAACTAAATTTATAGATTCACGATGAGAAGACTGGCACAATTATTGGAGTAATGAGTTTCAATCTGTCTCTTCTTTTGGACAAAGAAAATCTAGAAATAATCCAACAGCCATACACTTTACAACAGGCCAGCGAAGAGGCAAAATTGGTGCTATCGATGGCACTCAGAGTAAGTTCTCATAAATTTCCTGCGTTGTGTTCTGATCTACATGAAATCCTTTCTAAACTTTTTTATAATATTAAATTAACAATATAACCAACTGTATCAATTTTTTCGTCTATCACATGGATTTGGTTTCTCCCACTGCAATGCAGCAACTGTATCTTTTAATTTTTAGTAAATCCGATATGGCAGTATTATTGAACGCTTTCACATATTATTTTAGATCCTAAAATACGAGGAACCAGAACCTACTTCGGAAGAGGATGAAGATGATCATGATATAAATGAATTAAATAAGAAGATTGAAAGACAAGAGTCAAACAACACACCTTCGAGCAGCGGTAAGTTCTAAACATTACAGTTCGTGCATAATTTTTAATTGCATTGCTTGCCTACTTTTCATTATGATCTTATTACAGTACCTCCTAGTCCATTGAGAAAACAATCTTCAAAGGAATCGGTACACAGTGTTGCAAGTAGTGTAATCTCTTCGTCTGCTGGTGGAATGATTGTAGCAGCCCCAGTACCTGAGGAATCAATCGAAGAGACAATAACTTCAGAGTCTGCAGCTCTCCCGCTGCAAGCTGCTGCTGGATTAATTCACAGGAATCTCAGTGTGACTTCATCGGCTGGGGAAGCAAAACTCGGTAGAATTCAATTGACATTGCGCTACAGCGTGCCTAGACAAAAACTGATAGTTGTCGTCCATAAAGTCGCGTAAGTAAAACATTCTATTTGATACTCATCACGCGAGTACCCAGATCTATGTGGCATTGAAGTAATCTTATACAGTCCATTAGAATATCAATTTATAGTCATGCCGTAGTGAGAATAGAAGAAGCGCACGAAATGATGCCTTTCCTTTTGCCAGAAAATCAATGTCCTGAATTGTCAATTGCCAGAAACGCCAGCTGCCCCAACGCCATTTGTGATCCTGTTGCTTGCGACAGCAGAA
>JARQSV010000723.1:58709-70072 GCA_030142285.1 Calameuta idolon | reverse complement strand
GACCCCTTGACTTTACGATTGTTTAAGGTTGTCATTTTTACGAGGAACAAATTAATCAGGTTTATTGCGCTAACTGCTCTAATTGGTATGACGTCAAACTTTGTAATGGAAATTCACATTAGTGAAGTCGATTGATTTCAACCAAGTGATCAGCAGTGGCTTGGACGATACTACGATATCCGTGGCGCCAAAGTTTGACTGTGGATTTGGAATTTCTGGACCGAAGAGTGGTAAATGTCGATAAAAAATCGAAGAGTGGTAAATGTCGATATCTCAATTACTTTATGAGATATGTATTCTATAGCCGAGTGTGGAAGGACGATTTTTATTTATCTAAATCACCGTCATGATCGCTGGCAATTAGAAGAGTATATTTGTGAGCTAATCTAACCCAAGTCTAATCATTTATTACAAGCCCATCACAGCAGTGGCTGAATGAGGACGATTTTTTTTTTGAGCTAAAACACTATCAGGATCAATAATAATTTAGAAGACTAATTTGAAATTTCACCTGTTGCTTGTAAAAAATACAACCATAAACAATCGACAAATCAGAGGGCAGGATAAGTCCTAATCTGCCCTTATTCCTTGTAGAGTCTTACGCGTAGAGATAATAACCGTGTAGAATTATCCGTATAGACTTAGGACATAAAATTAGGGTCCTTCCGTTTAGTCTATTATTCTAAAACGTGGAAACTGAACATTTTAATTATGCCGCTATGAATGCGCAAGTATAGGAAAGACCAATCGCACATCTACGGAAGATCGGCGAGTGACCTATGAGAAATCTCACATTAGATACGATAATTGCAATTTGCAATTAATCATTCGCAGTAACAAGATGTTTTAATATCGGCTGCAGGACAATCTCATTTGCTTTGCGCGATATTCACACTAAAAAATATTTTATTTGCAGCGTATATGGGATACATGTACAAGGAATTCCAGCGTGTGATCTGCATAACCCACGTGCTAAGTCAGAATACAGCAGTGACGCGAAAAATAACGTACCTAGAATCGTGAGTGCAAAAAAGTCAGAGATCGGAGGTGCCTAAATTTCTGCCGACACCTCATTCCGATTGGTTAACTTTAAATGGCTCTAGCTTGAGAAATAAGCAACTTTAAAAAAAAGCAAGATCATTTTTGTGATGTCCCCCGAACATCGACGTATCCCGTAAGGCAGTTCAGGGACACCCGGTATAGTCTGCATGCTTTTTGCCCTTTAAAATTTGCGTACAACCATTAGAAGCCTGGCTAGGGGTGACAGTGAATATTTACAGTCTGAGTTTTGACAGCGCATTGTTTTGACATTGCACGCAATATCGGGAACACGAGCAATATTTACGGTTTCCGTTTTTACACGTGGCATTGGTTAGGGTATAAGTCAATGATTACACGTTTCTTTTGAAGATTCGTTTGAAACTAGGGATTATTGAAAACAAAAAACTTTTTAATTCACCCTATCGAATCTATTAACAGTTCGACTACCGCACTGTAGAAATTTTACAAAAGTTGTACCAGGCCACGGCTATATAGTCTTGTTGGTATAAAAAAAAATATCCATGTCCCATTCCAAGTAGGACACCTGAAGTTGCCGCATTCGAGAGCAAGAAATCTCCTGATTTCCGCGCCAAAATCTAGTACCGCCGACCGGCAATAAAATATTTTGACATTTTCAATACGCGTCACAGAGTAGAAAGTAATCCAAAAATCTAGAGCTGGATTACCGAAAATAATCGCGTCTACCGAACGCAATAGTACCTTAAGGGCTGCAAACGGTCGCTACCCACCACTGCCAGCAATCACTTTGCTGCTGTCAAGAAGTCCGCGCGACAAGAGAGGCTCGAAGTTCGATTTTTCATGAATACGCGAAATCTCAAAAAATATTCAATGAAAATCAACATTCAAAGAATTCGAGTCTTATCGATAGTTATACATGCAATTAATTTCCACTCCCGATTAATTGAGATTATGGAAATGGTAACGTGCTTAGCGCTCGAAATTCCGTTTGAAATGACAATCGTGACTGAAGCTAGCTGCTTCGAGCAACAGACTGAACTATACTTTGCGGCGTCATCCTACAGAGTAATGCTGTCCAGTGGCGACGGCATTTGGAGTTTTAAATCATGATGAATCATGCTGCTTACTTTCATTTTAGAAGCCGGGAACGACGACGGTTTTCTCTTAATCATCGCGATACCTACTGGCTCATTACGCCACTGGAGTTTGTATCCGCTTCTATGTTAAGTGAGAGAAGAGTTGACACTCCAAAATTCGGAGTGTCAATTTAATGATGACTCGAGTTAAAAGCATGAATTTCTAATATTGATAACTAATTACAGGCAGTATCGAAAATTAATAATAATATTGAATTACAATGGTGCTTATAAGTAACAACGGAACTTGTAATAACTGATTAATCCGAACTTACAAATAAATAAGATTCTCTAATTAAACTTCTGAAATATTGTCATTATTAGCGAATATGATGTTTAACTAACAAATGTTATGATGAGTCAATCTCATGTGCCGTAATTAAAGATTTTTATAAACAAGTCTCAGATAGATCTATGATCGATAAAATCATTCTGTATACGGAATCAGAGTGCCTTTGAAACAGTAAGCAAATTAAATAAATAATTATGTTACACAAATAATTAAAATATTTATTTGTTATTAATCATTTCGTACAATCCTGATATTTTGTTCTGATTGATAATCTCTAATAGAATATTGAAAATAAACTAGATAGCTAAACCGATACAAATAATTGTTCAAATAAATATTTCATGTCATCTTGGAAGCACGTATTATCACTGTTTCGTAACGCGTGTACGGCTAATCTGACTAAACTAATAAAATATCAATCCTTGTCGAATTAAAAACTGAGATCAGAGCTTTTTCCGCTGATCGCAATGATGCTTTGGCACTATTGCCCCACGGGTTATCTACTGTCATTTTCTCGGCCATAAACACCGCAGTGCTTTGCTTCTTCACACAAGATCTTCGAATGACGCTGAAGTTACATCGATCGGAAGAGTTCTGAGCCAGTCTTCTAACACTTCGTTTTCTGTCGAAGACAACATTGGCGGCACACGTTTAGTGATTTTGTATCCGTCGACTTCTCTGCAACGTAATTACTTTTGGTAATTATTTAATTATAATTATTTATTTTTTATTTTACCCCACAGAGTACAGAGACATTGCAGCTCTCCTTGGATAATTTCGTTACGTGCGTTTCACTGTTTCTCTATTTTTATTAACGATTAGTACCTTTACAGTGAATTACTACGTGTAGAATAGTACGGCTGTCGAACCTTCTTTTTATTTTTATACGTGTAGAAATTTTTTTTTCCTAAATTAATACACTAGATAAATTGGACGACTCCTGCGGGGAGTCAAGAGATATTTTAATATTCTTCAACGTCCTGACAATAATAAAATCGACGATCGTTAACGCTCGTACGACTATCAGGTCATAGGTCTTGGGAAAGAATCAGAAAATATAAAATATGATGATAGCTAAAAATTCGAATATGTAAAAAAATTCGTTATATCAGTATGAAAATATATTTTAATTTTTTGTTAGTCGGTAATATTCCTATTAAAAAGTAAGATAAGACGCGTCACTCTAACCTTGGAAAATCTATAATGTGTATTACACTTACGACTTGTGCTTATGATGTTTGGAGATAATATAATTAATTTAGAACTTCCTCTTTATTTCCTTGAAAAGGTACGTAATGTCGCAATTGGTGTGCGTCGACGATTATGAAAACTACGCACTTAAGAATCTGCCACGGAATGCTCGTGATTATTACAAAAGTGGCGCCGGAGATGAGCAAACCTTGTACCTCAATAAAAATCGTTTCAAAGCGTAAGTAAACATTACCAATTTGCCGATCAGCCGATTTATCCTTATTCATGAAATTAATATACTTTCGAAATAGTTGAAACTATCAATAGGGTAGATTTTTACCATATTTGGCCACACTTGTCAAAGCTCTTAATCATTTCTAGTACTATTGATCTATACCTATATATAGATACTACGAAACTATACTTCAAGCATACCTAAAGGCAGTCTCAAACGAACATTTTTAAATGTTATTTTTTCACAAATTTATTTCTGCTGATTAGACCAAATGACTATTAATGCTGCTCATTTCATATCGCTGGAGAAACGTAATTACATGTATAAAGCAAAAGCTAGCTGCAATCTGTAGGGTCTCATTTATAGAGATGAGCTGCCCGCTAAATCGACGTTTGCTCCCCTAAAGCCCCGTACTCACTTGCGAACACAGCCAGGACATCCCAAGGGACGATATCTGACACTACAACCTCCGTCCCGTATTATTTCGTCCCTCACTTGACGGATGTCTACTGTAACGAATACAGCTTGAATAAAATTGGGTTCTATCCACTAGTTGAAACCGTTGAAACATAATGAAGTCAGCATCACGCTAACAAGCTGTTGTACCGATAAATGATTCTCATTAAACTCAGTCGATAAGCGAAAATCGCACTTTATTAAGTTGCAGAATAAAAGCCTAATTACGTAGGACTGACTTTAGGACTACACTTTAGGAGGTGAAGACTGTTATATCTCGATCTTTGGAATTCGATTGGGAAACTATTACGAATAGAATAGCTCAAAAATAAAGTTTTACGTCGCTCTCCTACGACTCTCTTACGACTAGGTATCAAATGATAATTATTTAATATGTATTTTTTAGTATTACTGTTTATTTTGATTACATTCTATTTCATAGTGAGTCCAATGCACACTCGAACGAACTATACAGCTTCGTTACTTCGACAACGGTACATATGTGCTTGTTTGCCTAGGAGTTTTTTTCATTAATATTTCTGCGCACTAATGATTAGGTAGTAAAAGGACGAGTTTACATGCACTGTGTTGGTCTACAATTTAGATACACGTTTTATGTTGTTCTCGTAATCCCTGATTAATCAAGCCGATTAAAATCAATAGAAATCAATAGTTATCCGATTCAACTACAATCGGACAATGATTCGAAACTAATACTTTATAATGTTTAATGTGACTTCATTGCTGAATAGGTACCCGATAAAAATTAATTTTTTAATGAAATTAATGAGAATCTTATGAATTATCAGTAGAACAGACCTATAAGACTTAAAATTTTCCGTTACGCATATTTGATTCCTTCCTACTAACAACTTTTAATCGGTGTATTTATAAATTCTTTGCAGGATTTTTTGCAACAGTAAACTCTACTTTGTGATGAATAATCATTTTTTATTTTAAACACTTGTCAACATAACCTTACATTGAGAATCCTTATCGAGCAATAATGAGGAGCTTTATCGAAAAAGACGACAGGCGCTCGAAATTCGGTAAAAGTGTTGTCCAAACTGGTGGAAAATACAAAGTACGAAATGTGGAAAACAAAAAATAGTTTGGACAATAATTTTACCGAATTTCCAGCGCCTGTCGCCTTTTTCGATAAAGCTCCTCAATTGCTCCATTCAAGTGCTCGGGTGGTGCTTAGATTTATCAAACACTTGTCAACATAACCTTACATTGAGAATCCTTATCGAGCGATTTATTGTGCCATTCAATGTGCGCAGATATCGTGTCAGACCAAAAGTCCTGAGGGATGTTTCGAATCGTGATCTTTGCACGACAGTTCTTGGGATGAAGGTTTCAATGCCACTTGGAATTTCGCCAACCGCGATGCAAAGAATGGCTCATCCCGATGGCGAATGTGGATCTGCAAAGGGTGAGTTCTTAAAGAAATTTCTGTTTAATAATAGTATACAGAGCCATTCAGAAGTATTGCACCATCTACAGATGATTTTACCATAGAATTCGAATAAACGGGCTAACCTCGCTTGGTCCAATATTCCTGGATAATCCTATATATCTACGTACCTCTTTGACTTTCTTAAAAATTTATTATTACCTCTTATACCGTTACATAGTTTGCTATAAAAATATTTAGTCTATTTACCCAAGTCGCCTTATCACTTAATGGATCAACGTGGATTTTTTACAGTGCAGCTCCAAGTGTGGAAATTTCCTAGCTTTTCTATAGTAGTCACTTCTTACGTACTTACAAGTCTCTTGCCCTCACGCTGTAATTCGTGAGAATAACAGTATGCTTGTAGGTACAAAAAGTGACTACCATAGAAATGATAGGGAATCACATACTTGGCTACGAACGCTTGGATTTGCACTGTAATGGCAAGATTGCACTTGAAAGAAGTGATATTGTTTAGATCATGAAAATATTGTATACATTTTCTAAAATCTTATATTTTATAAGTGTATATTATAATTTACAGAGATGTACGTCGGCTGACATCTTTTTTCAGCTTCGCTTGTTCTTTACATTTTCATCTTTACAGATATCAATCTTATATAATATGTATACTTATATAAACGTATTATTAATGGCTCCAAATATGGCAGAAAATTGTCAAAATCTACTTGTTCATAGAGCTCGTTGCTTATGTCAATTGTTTTCATATACATGGTGATTCACGAATAGTTATGAATTCGGGTGTGACTTAGCTTTTAGACTGACCAAGCTCATTGACCACATTGACAATAACTTTTTTTTACAATTTTGACTTGGTCCAACTCGACCGTTATTGTCATTGTTCAATTACCTTAATTACTAACCCTCAACTCGCTATCGCCACCGAGATGATATCGGTAACAAAGGCCAATCCTCGTGTATTCCGTTTCTGAAATGAATTATATGATATTTCAACCCCCTGCAACATTTCTATGCTGTTTCCAGCATATCTACCCTGGGAATTATGCCCACTACCCGTAAGTCATACACAAATTCCCATAAGGCTTGGCCTTATTTATTGGTGTCTGCTCGGCGCCGACGCACAAGTGAAGCCATAACTTCCCCTAAATCACTCTTGTGTATATCTTCACTTTATACAGTGTGAATAGTCAAAACTGAAATATTATAATAGAAGAAGAACGTTTAATTTTGTCTTTAACATCTAACAATAAAATTTCATTTTTATCAATTCTTAAATACAAATGCGTTTCCTTAGACGAATAAAATATCTCATGTTAACACTATTTCCTACCGCGACCGGTCAAATGACCATTTTTAAATAGTAGGAATAGGTATACGTGAAGTGTCGGTAGGAATAGCGTTAAATAGAAATTATTCTAACTAGTTTTAATGTTCCCATGACATTTGTCACAATTAGCAACATTAAGGCACAGCGGATGACAAATTTTCGTTTTTCCTCGTACGAATCCTTTGAAATATTATTACCAATGACTAGTCAACAGTAGCAAATTTCTTCACTCTTGGCCAAATAAATTCAATGTAGATTTTGACATTGACGAATATCGCAAACTAATTATTAAAATTAAGATGATTCATCATCGTAATTCGGACACTGTCATTTTTGTTAATTAAAAAAAAAATAAATCACTTCCGAGTCACCATTGATAAAAAGTCAATTAGATATAAATAATTGTATATAATACTTGCAAACTAAGCTTCTAGAATTTGACTGTCTCCTTTACTCCATCAACGATTACATATATGAAAATAATATTAATGTGAAAATCTTATAGTGAACATGAATAAATAGCTATTTATTTCTAAACCAAGTTTACGAGCCATAAAAAAGTATATCACTCATTTACAGCATGAGATATTTTTCTGTAAACCTTTTTATTGCTCAAACGAAGAAATATGATGCCTTCGCATAATTACTGATGATCCTATGTAATGATTTGTGTCGCATTCGACGGCAATAAATTACATTTTTTTCTCCAAAATGTTTCTCATGCCCAATTCTATTCAATTAGTTGCAATATTATGCACTTAGTACAATTAATAATAAAGAAAACTTATTACAAGTAGCACAATTTTTTTTACAAATGGAAGGTAGCTTTCACAGATCGGTTGTACAAAAAATCGATGCATTGCTTAAAATTAGAAGTAGAAAAGTAATAGTAGTTGAGCAAAACTGTAAAATGCTTTTACATTTTTGAAAATGCATTCTTGACCCTGCATCACTTGTATCGACGTGGCACTGGCTTTACACTGATTTTATCATGAAAAATTTACTATGATCTTTGAATCCTTGAGTAAAACAATATTAATGAAATTATATATCCTCGAAGAAAAAGAGTGCATATTACTATAAAAAAAAAAAAAAATTATGTGTCATGCAAGAAAAGTAGAAAATCAAGTATCAGGAATTACAATAGAAAAAATGTATTTACTCCATAATTGAATAAGGATCTTGCAATCATCTCAAGTGATCCATTGTTCTTCCTATGACCAACAAATGAAATAAATCTTCTTAGCGCACTTTTGGACCGACGTTCTCCCAGTCGTTAATAGCTTTCATGTTAACATTTTCAATACGCCACTTTTGTGTACTTGACGCCGAGTCACAGTAGTCGACAAAGACTCGTTTGGCTGCGGGATCCAAATCTAAGCAACGCGATGCATATCCATGAGTGAGCCACTGCTTGGCGACATCGTATCTCCATAACTGATTACCCTGTTTCCCATGGCAGGGATATAGGGTCACTGGTGCTTTCGCTTCACCTTTGGAAACGTCCAAACAGTCAGTTCGTCCTTTAGGTCTAATATCCTTATGCCATGTCAGTTGAAATTCCTGCTCTCCAGATATTTTCGGATTATCTTTGCGACACAAATCCACTGATATATTTTCGTCACGCTTTCGTCCCTTGCTGTCGAGACAGAGTTCTGGTGCTGCGATGTTTCGTATTTCGCCAAAAGCGAAATCGTCCGGTTCGATCGGCGGATAAACTTCAACGAGATCAAAGGCTACGTTTTCCATGAACCATTTGAACGGTTTACAATGAAGATTCGCTCGGAGTGCCTTCTGTTTTGTCAGATCACCAGGATCCAAAGCCCTGAGATGCGGTCGTCTTCTGTAGATAAATTCTGCATACTCATCCATCCACACCTCAGCAACTCTCTTATAATTCTTTCCAAGGAAGTCACCACGGCCTGGATTGTGAAATGGTGGAAATTTTCGGTAAATGTGTCCCACGCGAGAACAAGGAGCGTCTAACATTTGGCCACCACACTGCCATATCTTGAAAGAGAGTTCGTACTGCTCTCCGCCCCAAATATCAAGGCCAGGATCGTAGCCTCCTAATTCCCAAAAAAACTTTGCACTAATGGCGAACAAACCACCAGCCATTACAGGACTTGGGAACGGTTCAGAAGGATGCTTAAGATCTTCCGGAAGCAAAGGCAAACGCTTGTAGTAAAGTTCCCAGTCGAAAGCTCCTCGAGCACCTTCATCTTGTGCTCTATACTCAAAAGTTTCATATGCAATGACGTCAATGAATGGACAAACGCATGTTCGATAATCTTTTGCAATTGGATCAAGTAAGGGGGGTAGCCAATTAACGTTCGTTTCACTATGCGAATCCAAAAAAACCAATATATTTGCACGAGCTATTTCTGCTCCTGCTAATCTGCCTCGTATAAGTCCAGAACGACTTCGAAGCCGTACTATTTTAACTTTGGGTAAATTCTGTGCGACATATTCATCTAGTTTTGACTTTAACTCTTGCTTCGAGCTCGCGTCATCGACTAATATAATCTCTTTAAGTAAACTTGGTGGTGAGCGATTCACAATGCTCCAGCAAGTGCGTAACAATGTACTAAAGTGTTCATTATGAAAAGATACAATTACTGATACAGGTTCAAGGTTTTTGTAGTACTTCTTTTTATGACAATCTGGGTGTCGAATATCTGGTACTGATCGATTTACAGAAATCTCATCACTAAGTGCAGCATTGAAACCATTTACTTGGTATAGCTTCTCTTTGACATTTTTCATCGATGGTGATAAAAATGCTGGTTTTCCATGTTCCCCTGTTCCAGTTCGTTTTGATTCCTCAGCAATGTGTTTATAGTCGTGCCAGTCAACTTTGATATCCTTGAAGGAAAAGCAATTGACATATTATCTCTGTACAAAGGAAAGATTAATCTGTATATCCTTGAGTGAAATTTAAATACTACTTTGCAGTTACATAATATATAAAAGACATAATCGCACATAGACTATTTTACAATATAATGCATTTAATATATTAGAAAATGCATTATATATTAGGTTAGAACACAATAATCTAACAACTATTTGAAAGAAACTTTCCGTTATATTTTTGACAAAGTGCAAATACAATTTTTATAATTATTATATACTTCATCGTCAACAATGTTGCACTAGCCACACAAGGTCATATTTATACGCACACTCCCAGAAACTTCCAACAGCTTCTCTAACACTTGATGTCGAAACAGTTGTCAGATTATGTTCCAAACTAATACAAGTAAAACATCCCAATATATTGTCTGTTTTCAAAAATTATGGGTTTTGGTAGATCCGCTTAGAATGAGTTTAAAAAAGAAACCCCATATCCTACGTCCTATTAATGACTAGACTCTACACATTATAAGAGTTTATTTACATGTAACATAAATCAATTTGGTTTTAGATTTCATACTTGTTCTCGTAATAGATACTTGTGGAATCAGCTAAACCGTTATGGATAAGCATGCAAATATGTACTTGTGAATTTTTTTTATACGAATAACTAAAGTTGAGATTTATAACCTTACCTCTTCAATGATTTTTGAGTCATTTTCCAAGACAGGTGATCTAATTACAGCTGCTTGAACTATATTTGAGTTAATTCGAGTGCCACGAATGAATCGAAAGATAATGACGGTCAATAAAACTGTACACACGGCCAGAAAGGATAATTTTATTAGACTAACGATGTTCCGTCTCATTGTCACGGCTCGTTCATTTCGCAGCTTATTCACCTGGCAACGTTATGACTTATTGCCTCATTTCTGACATCTTTTTCATTTATCACAACCCGATAACTTTTAACAATTTGAAATTCCAGCACACGGTCACGGAGTTTTCTTGTGCTCTTGACAAGTTGTATCTTATCTCCATTTTCCGTTGAAATACATTTGACAGATGGAAAGAGGAATATGATTGGTCATGTCTCATATATCCATCAAAAATATGATATCTCATTGGCTGTTAACATCAAGTGTATATACCTTATTCAAAATGATAACTATTAATCTAAATAGATCATCAATGTATCACAAATTTCGTCTATCATAAGGCAAATAAATATCTACCTCTTTAATTTATACTTCTGCACCTATCCTATTTTATCGTAGCATTTAAATTCATGTATAATTTTATCATAGTACTGACTCATTATTAAATTTCCACGTGTAAACCCTTGGATACATTTCGATATTGCGAGTATAGTTGTGCCTCACTCAGATGCACGTAAATAAATAAAGATACAA
>JARQSV010000723.1:35127-58609 GCA_030142285.1 Calameuta idolon | reverse complement strand
TAAACCCTTGGATACATTTCGATATTGCGAGTATAGTTGTGCCTCACTCAGATGCACGTAAATAAATAAAGATACAAGTCTTTGCAGTCTTTGTGGCATGTTGAGTACAGATAGATAAACAATTGATCATTTAAATCTCTGAATAGAAAAAATAACTATACGATGTCAAATACATAACATTGTCAGTTGTTATCGTATAGTGCAAACTGTGGGTGTGGGAGCTCATCCTTGGCAATTTCTGATCTCAGGAAGGATTGTGTCTATCTCTGTATCAGAGATCTGCTATCTGCTGATGACCTCCCACAGTTTGCAGTAGAATACTGTTCACCGGTTTGCTCTGGAATGCGTTCCTAATTGATTTTCAACAATGAGTCACAAGTTTCAATTGCTCCTTACCAACTTCTGGTGTACAGTTGTTCTAAAATAGATTTGGATCTAACGAATTCCGATAGAGGAAGCTGCTGCTTATATCCTCGGGAATGATGCATTGTTTTTAGTGGGGATGACGATTTTTGTTATCCAGATGTGTTAACCTCTGATTTCATTTGATATTTATTTTAATATTTTAATTTTGGCTAATTGGATTAGCGGTTATTTCAAGTACCGGTTTGCTGGTATTTCTGGCTTGTTCAGTCGCTATGACTGGTTTTGGATTCTTAGAATGTGAAAGGTAATAATCTCTAATATTTCATTCACATAATTGTCGGTATAACTGAATTCAAGGGAATTATATAACACTAGGCACCCTTTTAGTGCCAGATGACGATACGTCGTTGCGCGTGTGTTGGCGCCTTATTCTTCGCATTGCGAGATAGCTTTATCTCAAAATAAATTTATAAAACGTTATGAATGATCTAATTTCATTGCAAATGAATTTAAAAAATTGTTTTTAGTTTTTCTTTTGTTATAAAAAAATGTTGGTTAGCGCTGAGGCTCTGCATACACTACAGCGATACGATAGAAACTCGACACGGGATAATTTCTTGGAACCGTAATCGCAATGATTACCATAGTTCTCTGAGAGCTCGTGTGCCAGGCCGCGCATCGAGACTTACATATTTGTAGAAGCCAGATAACTAAATATAAATATTCATAAAAATTCCAAAAATTTTTTTGCTCAGTGACGTTATACCAGCTACACGATCCACTTGTTCTGTACTAGATCCGTCTGACGCTTGCAGTTCATCATGGAATTATGTTTTCGTTCTCAAGACCGACATTGGTTATTTTATTAAAAATGATTTAAAATGTTATAGTTATAATTCATACTACGTGATCTACATAAAACTGCAATCAAAAGATGACTATTCTTATGTGCAAATATTGTTTTTAGAAGAGAAACTTGTTTTTGTTTTTCATTATGTTTTATATTAACGTTATTCGTGTGATTTTCTAAAACTGTTGAAATAAAATTGGCATTACATTATTCTCTCTTTTTTCCGTAATACGCTGCATTAAGAATTTTTTTAATTCAGTTAGTTTGGTTTTTATAAGCTTTTTCCCAAACCTTAGTAAAATCGTCAAATTCGTCCGATTATCTTCGCATAGGCACCCGTTTGGCACTCGGCACTAAAAGAGTTAAAGCTTCTACTTCCTCTTCCTTTATTGGCGTTTCTATGAAAGTTCTATGAAAGTTCTATGGAAGTTCTCTCAGATACAATTATGCACGTCCACTGTGTTTTATGCACTTTTATGTGGAACTCCTGACATACAATACATGATAGAGAAGGATGGTGGTAGGAAAAAATAATTAAGTATAAGGAAGGATCGTTACAATATATTTACAATACTAAAACCATTAAAACTATTTGCTTATAAGAAAAATAACAATAACAAAAATATAGAGAAAAATTCTAAATTAGTCTTATCTCACTCACAGGATTATTACGACGAATAGACTTTATTGTAACATATTGTATAGGATGGTTCACGAGAAGTTACAGATTCGAGTATGGCTTAGCTTGAGCAACGATCAAGCTGCTTTACCAATATTCCTTAAAACTTTGATTTTGTTTTGCCTTGATCCAACTGGAAGGACCAACTCAAGCTGAGCCACACTTGAATGCTAAATGTCGCTTGCGAATCAGCCTGTGTGTAAAAATTATTTAATTTTCAGCCGCTGGCGCTGCTGGAACAATCTTCACCCTTTCTACAATTGCAACGAGTAGCATCGAAGAAGTCGCTGAAGCTGCGCCTAATACAATCAAGTGGTTCCAGTTGTACGTCTATAAAGATCGAAAAGTCACTCAGCAATTGGTTCAACGAGCGGAGAAGGCAGGCTTTAAAGCTCTTGTTGTCACTGTCGATACTCCAATTTTGGGCCTCAGACGCGAAGACGTTAGAAATAAATTTTCCCTTCCTAATCACTTGAGGTTAGTTAGTTATTAGTTACTTGATTTTCCCTATGTCCCTGTTAGCATATACATATATGTAGTATACAGGATGACCCATTTGAATCTATAAGTTTTTAATATCGGAAAGTACGTAGAATTTAAATAAATGAATCTGTGTATATTGAACGAAGTCGAAAGGAATTTCAGAATAAGGCGGAAAGGACACGTGATAGGTGAAGGCCTCAGGGAGATTTCAAGGACACGTCTGCTTTTTAAATGGGATCTATATTTTTTTTTTTTAATTAAACCGATAGCGAAGTGAATTCAACTATACCTATCATGTTATTTACTGATACAGTGGAGTCCGTTTATAACGACATCCAAGGGACAAAGAAATGACGTCATACTCAACGAACGACGCACACGATAAGCAAAATGAAAATATGTAGAGATGTATTTTTATTATAGCCAAACTTAAGAGGGCAAGTGAGACGTAATGTGCGGTCGATAGTTATAAGCGCCGTCGTAATAATCTGACTCCACTGTATACTGATGGGTCACCCTGTACATGTTAGAATTATTCAAGCTATTTACGATTTTCATTAACATTTTACTCGTGGGGTTATTTTTTTACTTAGGGTATATTCCGTAATCGAACCACAGTTGCGGTTATTAAATCTCGGCCAATGACATCGATTGATTTTTGTCAGCAGTCAAAATCAATCGATACAATTGGCTGAAATTTAATAAGCGCGACCGTGGTTCGATTACGGAATATGCGCTTAACTTTAACATGTACTGACTTAATATCGGATTACAATGTCAATTTAACATTTATGAAACATCTTTAAGCTTCGACCACAATAAAATTGTATTGCCTCTTGCATTTTGGATACAGGAAACTTGTAAGACACGATCAAATCTCGCAAGACTAGTACAGGAATTCTGCAGAATATTTTAACATTGTATAAGATTCGTGTAGGACACGTAAATGTTATTGCAACGTCTCACAAGATTTTTTATAGGATTCCTGCATGATATTGCAGATTGTACGTAGAAAACTTGTAGGATTGCACAATATTCTATAAAATTTATATACAAATTTCAAGAAAGCATCTTATCCCATGATTTGTATGAACTTGAATCATGTGAAAATTTTTAGGTCGGATTACTCATTCGTTTTGGGGTTAATCATTGCCGACGTAGTTTGATAATACTTGTTAACTTTGCACACAGAATGCGCCCTTAACTCCACTTTTTTAAATAATTTCTGTCACAATCTTCTTGCTTACGATTTTCTTTTACATCTTACTCGCGATGACGCTGAATTGAGGAATTTTAAAATAGATATAAAATAACAAGGGTCAGAAAAATTTCTGGTTTATACATATATTGCAGATTAGCCAATTTGGAGGGTGTTTTACATAACCAAATTCAGAAAGCAGTGAACTCTTCAGCCCTAAGCGAACACGTTGCGACTATGTTAGATGAAACTCTCAACTGGCAGGACATCGAGTGGCTTAAGAGGTTAGATCAAATTGACAAAATAGTAAATAAAAAGGTCTTGTCCTTGTTGTACTCGAAATAAAATTAACAAATTTGGATTTTTTAGCGTTACAAAACTCCCCATCATACTAAAAGGTATACTTACGGCTGAAGACGCTATTTTAGCTGTGAAACACGGTGCTTCTGCAATTTTAGTCTCGAATCATGGTGGTCGTCAAGTTGACAGATGCCCTTCTACGGTAATTAAACGTTTTACGCTTCCAATGCTTATTTTTAATATTCATAATATTACAGGAGAAAAAATAATATAGATATTTGTAATTTGTAACGTATGTTTAATTCACTGTAGATCGAAGCTTTGCCTGACATCGTGAAGGCTGTGGGTGATAAAGTAGAAATTTACTTGGACGGCGGGGTTAGGCAAGGCATTGATGTATTCATAGCCTTAGCCCTTGGAGCTCGTATGGTAAATCATGTTACATTAAAAATTATTGTACATTAAAAATACGATTAATCCTGTAGAACTTATTCAATGTTGCTAGGATGTATTTATTTGAACATAGGTATTTTTTGGGAGACCCGTACTGTGGGGCTTAACTCATAACGGGGAGAAAGGTGTTGCAGCGATTCTTCACATGATGAGAGAAGAAATTAGTCTTGCACTTGGTCTAACTGGTAAACACTATTTTCTTTAATACTTTGACATTGTCCTTCAAGATTCAGAATTTCATTTTGCAATTTGTTTCAGGATGCAAGTCTATAAAAGATATCACAAGGGATATGGTAATTCACGAATCATATTACAGTCGGATCTAACGAATCTACAATAGGCTTGTTATTATTGTTGTTATTACAAAATTTTCCAAATTTCTCATGAAAATACTTTAATTTTCTTATTCTTCTTTCAACAGATAGAGACATTTTGCGAAAAAAATGGAATTTTTTCCGAATGTTCTTGGATGGCGTTATTCATAATTTCTCTTTGTTTTCCCCAATTTATTTTCCTGGCGGAATAGTCTTTTTCGGGAGTAAATTCGTTAGTCCGTTATAAGTCACATAATAAAGTGTTATAAGTCGCAAGTGAATTTGAAAGTGTACACACCAAATAATTTAAAACGACTTATTCCATTTAGTAAAGTTTATAATCGTCAATACACAGCTAGAATATCCAAAAATGTTGTATTATATGTATATTAACGTTTCTTAGTTTTCTTCTTATGTCTTGGTCTTATAATAAAAATATATAACTTAATTCTGTATGGCAGCGTTAAAAAGATTCCCATTCATTAAAGAATATACTTGTACGGTTGTACACCAAGTAATCTGTGAGCGATCCCTTGGTCTGAAAAACACAGTTTGTGTTTTTGCATCGTTCTCCAGCGTGCTTATATTTGGCGCCGTATCGAGTGTCATATAGACCGGAGTTGATCGGAGTTGATCGGAGTGTTGGGCAATGGCCGAGATTCATCGTGAGGAAACGAGGCGGATCGTGTTCTTTTGTAAATGAAACCACTCGCCCCACTTCTGCTATGGCTAGCTCATGCTTTAGGTAAAATGAAAACAGAACGTCACCTCATTATTAACGTCGTACCTACAATTCATTTGCTTTCGCATCTGTGAATGACAAAGCTTCCACCGTCAGCTCTCATTTCGCGCCGTCTTGCTATGTTAAGGTTATGTTATACTGAAACCTTCATTATACTATTTATCGCGGTCCCAACTGTCAAAATTCGAACATCTCATTGTGTGCTTTTTAATACTTGTTATGAAGTGTTACCTGTTTTATATTCGTTTTTCATTTTTTTAAACTTTCGATGACTTCCATAACCTTTCGCGAATTAGTGTTAATGTAGTGTTTACGTGAAATTTCTTGGAAAAATATTAACTATCAGATTTGCATTAAAAAAGGTGGTAAATGGTGCGATTAAAATTTGAATGGTTTTCTGAGAATCCAACGATAAATAGTATTCCGAAATATTCCTGGACTGTTAAAACCAAAGTAATATGCTTTTATTTGCATAGATGTTGAATATGGTGCCATGTCATTTAAGAGTATGATTTTTCCTTAAATTTTTAATTAGTCAAAGTATTATTTACCTTGATTTCCTTCAGATACGTTATATCGCTTTGTCTTTGGCTTTACCTAATTTCTAGTGTTTCTTAAATGTATGATGTGTGGGTGCATTGTTACAGAAGTGAATAGTTATTACTAAAAATAATTCTGATTGCATAAAATATTCAACTGTTTATTAGTGACTGTCTGATTATTCTCAAGATTTCAAAATATATATGTTTTAAAAAGTATCAACCATTAGCTTAAATAATGTGTTTTCCATTAAATCTTGAAAGTTTATGGATTAATGAAACATGACAATGAGATTATTTATATTACAACATTACTTTAAATTTATATAAACCAATTTTTTTTTATGTCAATACAATTATATTTATGCTTCATAAATTATATTGGTTAATTATACTGAGCTTTTTAAAACTTAAAATTTATAAATGTATTAACATAATATCTGAGAGTGAAATACTACAAGATTATCAGTTGTTTTTGAAGAGTAGAAGAATATATATACATATATTTGCTCAAAAATAATATTCATTATAAGCATTTTAAAATAATTTTTAATTTTTATTTTTTGGTTTTATGACATTAATTCTAGATTTTTCTGTGCATCCTAGATTTTAGTTTTGTATATTTTTTCCTCTAAATTATAAAATAATAGATAAATGAATATTGCAAATGTATGTTATGAAATTATTAAAACAATGTACTATATTTCTAGCAATGTGGACGAGTATGGTTTTGAGCGGCCCAGCAATTTTGATTATGAAACTTATGAAGAATTCATGTCAGAATACCTTAAAGTATTGGCAAAACGGGCTAAAAAATGGGCTGATATTATTGGAGAGGGAAAATCATTGCAGCGCAGTATCACAATTAAACGATATGTACGTAAAGGAATTCCAGGAGAATACAGGGGAATGGTAATTTACATCAATTATTAATTTTTTATTTATAATAACTCTTTAACGTGTATTCTATTTTCTATACCTTTTATTAAAGATATTTCTTCTATAATATAAAGTGTAAGCAAACATGTCTTACCAATGGCAGTTTTGGAACCAATATTTGCAGTTTCATTATACCATAATTATTGAAGTTTAATAGATTTTAGCATAAAATGAAATATCCTGATAATTTAATTTGCAAAATATGATACAGTGTTTTTCTTGAAAATTTGATAGCACAAGAGTATGTGCCTTTGCACAAGGTTCATACAAATATTAAATCACTTTTTGCTATTTGTATTATGCAACTAAATTTTTAAACAAATAATTAAAATACAAATAATTTACTTGTGGCAATGAGATTCCATGCAATATTTCAAATTAGAACAACTCATATAAAAGTTTACATGTTTTATTAGACTTCCTCATTTTTCTAATTACGTCACGTCGTCCTGGTCTTTTTTTTTTAAAGAGAGCTTAAGTTCTACGTTTCTTCAGAAGCATTGTGAAAATTAAATCATCTTTGGAAATTTTTAGGAATTCTATCACGGTGCGTTACGTAAATTCTTGATAAAAAGTGTGCGCGATTGTCAAACGTTAATTAACTCTGGTCATTTATTAGAAGAAACTTTTCTTCGTTGCATAATGTACAGAAATGCTTGACTTTCTCTCTGTAATTGATTTATATTAACCAGAAAATCGTTCATTTCAAAAAACCGTTAAGTAATTAGATTGAGGGAAATGTTCATTTCATAGAACAATTGATTATTTATCATCGTTTAAGATCAATTATATAAAATTGTTGTAACAGTTGCTCAATTAACATTCTTCAATGAGCATTAATTATTAAATTGCTGAAACATAATATTTAAGTAATGAAATATCGACATAATTTCCAAGTACTATAACAGTCCAACGTTTAATACATATTGAATATTTAGCTTATCAATTTCTTACTTTATACTGTGAAGAAATTTTTCATAAAGAATATTTCTGTAAAGATGAACTAAGCCCAACCAGTTTTTTAATAATAGAAGAAGCATAAGATTACAATAAAAAAATTAATGATCCTTCATTTATTTAGATAATTACTGCTTGTTTCACACATAATGAGCTAGACAAATATACTACCATATTACATCATTCCACAACAATCTATACTTTGAAGTGCAGCAAAAATATTTTTTAGAGATTCAAAATTCATCTTGATCCGTTGTACAATTTATATTCATTAGCGCAATCCTAAGATCTAAGTATTATTGAATGAAATTATATTATATTTCATAATTAGACTTTTAATATACGAGATCGATCACAGGTTTGGTTATCAGTCAGTGGTGGAGAAGACTTGAAGAATGCCTCGCCAGATCTGTACCAAAGATTACTAAATGGTCCGCACAATAGAGAAGTAGCCGAAATAATAAAGACGGATCTGCCACGTACATTTCCTGACAATATCTTCTTCAACAATACAGAAAACCATCAACATCAACTATACAATGTATTATTGGCTTTTGCACATCAGAATAAAACAGTTGGATACTGTCAGGTAAATTATCGGATTCATTGCTTCAGATTCAAAGTACTAATGACTAATATGATATTTAATAGCGCTTGAGTATTATTATTGTTTGATGTATTATTCAGGGATTAAACTACATAGCAGGATTATTGTTACTTGTGACTAAGAGCGAAGAGACTGCTTTTTGGTTACTGAAAATGCTCATTGAAAAAATTCTGCCGGAATATTACACACCGACGATGGACGGCCTTCTCACAGATATTGACGTACTCGCTGAACTAGTCAGGTAATTCGATACTACTGAGACTTAATATTCTTACAAATTTAGTCAATTATTTAAATTTAAAGGAATAACATTGCGTTTTCATGTTATTATTCGTGTATAAATAAGAGAAATAAATAATTAGAGTGTTCTCATTATTTATTTTAGGATGAAAATGCCGGATGTTCATCAGCATGTTACAAACTTGGGGTTACCTTGGGCAGTGATAACTACAAAATGGTTTGTATGTCTTTTTGCAGAAGTGCTTCCAATTGAGGTAAGTCAACCCAAATTCATTGACTACTCACAAGTTTAAGTTTGGAGATCTGATGCTTTTTATTTTATAGACAACTTTGAGAATATGGGATTGCCTCTTCTATGAAGGTAGTAAAATCATTTTTAGAGTTGGATTGACTTTAATAAAACGGAACAAAGAAAACTTATTATCCTGCCGTGACTTTACACTCCTCGCTGAATGTTTTAAAGAAATTACAAAAGACAGCATTGTTATGCATTGCCACGACTTCATGCAGGTGATTTCACAAAAATATAACATACTATTGTACTTTTTTTTTCATCACATAAATCAGGTTTACATGAGAAATCATTTTCTGAACATCGAAATGACGTTCCATGTTATTCTTTTAGAGCATTTTTAAAGTTCCTGGGTCATTGCCAGGCAATACGATAGCAAAGCTGAGGTCTCGGATATCAGAAGATCGCGCCCGACAGAAACAAGTGAAATCCATACGGTAGTACACGTCTGAAGAAAAGCGAATGATCCCACCGGACCTCATCTAGTCAATCGATATAACGTACAAGCGTCCCGTTACTCTACAAGGACGTAACAGTAAATTCGAAACGAAACAATGTGGTATCGCAGCACCACCAATCTGGTGAATCGAGCAAACGAATAGAACAAAACAAGTTATAAAATAATCAGTATTAAGTATTATCATTTTGCGGCGGTAATAAAGCAAAAGAAAATGATCCTTTTGCGAATGCTCACACTCGTTTTGTTTACTTTGGCTGGCCTAAGAAAGAAAGTCGAGTGGGTTTTTAAAAGACACTGATTCACTTTAATACGTATATACATTACTCGTAAAACTATTTACATGAGAACAAAGAAGACGGTATCGATTGATAACTTATTTATATACTGTTTAAGACCAGTATTCATAGTCAGTATTTTGTGTTAAGCATAATCTGAAGACGATTTTAAGTTATACTCTGCCATGTATTAAGCTAAGGTGTTTACAGTCTTAAGACGGTGCTTTATCTCAAGCACTGGCTGTGAATACCGGTCTTAACGGCATAATATAGGCAAGTATGTACATCGAAATTTATTTCATAATTAACCATTGCTATGTTAATTAAATATTAATTCTACAATATTTCACTTTTCTAGTAAATCCTTTGCCTCATTGATTTTGGCTGCAATATATGGTGAACCACCGCGATCAGGATGATTCGCAGACATCACTTTCTTAAAATGTTCCTTTACTTTAGCCTTATTTGCTGTTGGTGAAACCCCCAATATCAGACTTGCTTCACGACGAGTCATTTTAGGCTCAAAGCCACCTTTGTAATACCTGCTATTTGCTAGGGACTACAAATTGAAGGTACATTATTCAATTTTTTGAAGATCTTTAAAATTGTTCTATTTCATTGTGGTTAAAGTTTACCTGAGAATCTAGCTTTGGCATGCTTTTCACTGCTTCTGCTACTTTTTGTGAGAGAGTGGGCATCGATCTGATTACATATCGACCAGCATAGCCAACAAGGGCAATGCCCAAGCCAGCAACTATTGCTGTGCTAGTCTAAAAGAAAATGTAACATTTGAACATAAATATTTACAATTAAATAATACTACACTTTCATTAAAAACATTTGTTATAATTCGTCTGACACATTTACATGGCAAATATTTTGTAGGATCTTAATTATCTTTCTAGGTTAAGTCAACAGAAAGGAAGGACATTATAAACAATAATAGAGATTTGCTACAATACTTACAATATATTAATGGGAAATGTTTAGTCAAATGAATATAAGAATTATATATGACCTGTCATTCTGGGAAATTTGTACCTTGTGCACTCTCGGCATTATGGAGGTTAGGAATAACGTCAGCGGTTAATTTTGGATCTCTTGGAGTTAACAAAATGCTCGATACAAGTTATCTTCACATTCGTTTAAAGAAAATTAAAAGAAATATAATTTATACCAGTTTCTAGAGTGTCTTACCATTTCAATAACTCTTGGAAGAAAATCGTAGATTTATTTCCAGATGTTTCTTAATGTGGAATTCTTAGATAAATGCTTTCTCAAAGATGAAATTATTTGGGCATGATCCTCATCAATCCTCATACTGACGCCAGCGCTCGGACACAGGATTTTGGTTGGTGGAAAGTCACGAATTTTCTCGCATTGTCTGATAACCACTAATCCATGACTACGTTTACACGACGAACTTGAACCGGTTTAGGGCATAGATATAGAAATACAGGAATGAAGCATAAACTGGTATTAAGGCCAAGGGACGAAGCCAAAATAAAGGGGACGAAGTTCGCTGTATAACCAATCAAATTCAAGCTGGACCCTGCCTTACTATGACTGGTTCTTTTTGTGCGTGTAAAGAAACGACAGCGATGTAGTACTTTTACATCGCAGCGCTTGCTCCCAATAATAACCCAATTATAAGTAGGCGTAGTGTACCTCGGCACCCCCTTCTAAACGGCAACCACCCGCAGACTTACGCTCCATCACTATATTTTTATATCTATGGTTTAGGGCATATTCCATATTGAACCACGGTTGCCATTACTAAATTTCAGCCAATTGCATCGGGAGAATTCAGTGGCTTAACTAATCACGTTAGGTTATTCTTTTTAAACCTTATGTGTGATTGCTTAATCATGTTTAAAACTCGTACGGGGATGCACAGAGGGCCTATATTATCGTACTGTTCTTATGAATCTCGCATTCAACTGATTAATGCTTTTAAAATGGAAATCGTATACGATAATCGCATTCTTAATGGATACTTTAAAATATTATCCAATAAGAATTTGCACTTTTTGAAAAGTGCAGAAAGTGTAGGTAACGAAAACAAGGTCCGTATTCATATTCAGTGCTTGGGACGAAGCAAAGTCTTAAGACCGTAGATATACCTACCTAGTAATAATAACACATGGTAGAGGATGTCTTAAGATCGTGTTTTAAATAAAGAACTGACTCTGAATACGGGCCAAAGTTTTTACATAGTTTAAGAGAGAGAGAGATTTTGAGCGCCAATTGAGCTGAGTTGTTCTTTGTCCGTGTAAGCAAGAATAAATAAAGAAAAGTTAGAAATTGGAGACCTGGTGTTCCCACAAGTCGATTTCAATCGCCTAATCCGAATCCTGGATTGCCGTGAATATACATTAAGTTTGTTTCGTTACCTACAGTTTCTGCATGTTCAAAAAGTATAGATTCTCATTGGTTACTTAAAAATATCATCCAATAATAGGCATTTTTTATATGACCTCTGATTGGTCAAAATCGTTCACCCATATAAGATTCGGCCAATCACGACTCTGACACACCGCAGACGTACTTGTACGATTGACCTGGGAAGACTCCCACGGATCTTCAGTACACGCGTGTTTTTTTCATGGGATAGATTCATTTCTAACTTATAATCTTCAGTTTTACGATGAAGGCATATTCGCCATAAAATTAGAAGTGTACAAAATATAGAGTTTTTGTATAGTGGGTAGATTCACAAATTTATTCTCTGTGTCACGTGTAAACCTGAATGTGAATGATAGCTGGATATTGTTAATTTGTTAACGGCGGAATTTTACCGTGTAGTTGATAGTGGTTAGTTTCTGTAAAGAACAGAAGTGTACCAAAATGAAGTTAGAGACAGAATATTTGACTCAGGAGCACCTTACGGGCTTCACAAATTATAAAGTAAGTTAATTTTATATCCTATATAGACTTGAACAATGTGCGGCACATTACTCCTAGCAGTTGCTGTGTATGCCGTATGTGCCTGACAGTAATGGGTCACGTATATTCGATAATTTTAAACCGATAATAAACTTAATTTTATATAGTATCGTTAATAATCTCGGATTTACTAGTCATTTTTTATCAGTTTAATTTGAGAAATATTTTTTGTATACATATAATCATTAAAAGGTACTTTATTCGGAAGGAGAATATATGTTTGTAATCAATCAATTTGTATCAATGAATTTATGTGAACCCTTATTATATTGTTTACAGTATAGCTCATTGGATACAAGTCCCCTCAGCATCTATGTAATGCATCCGTTTTGGAACAAGGTGGTGCAGGTATAAAACTATATGTAATTCTTAAAGCTTCTTACGTTACTCTACATATTGCCTGTTTTTGATCTTGACAAATCTGAAATCAATGTTTTTATCTAATCAGAACTTACAATTAAAAAAATTAGTGAGTGGACATATTACATTTGATTATTTATCTTAAAGAATCTCAATGAAAGATTGAAAAACAGACAGTGGGAGTTTATACTTTAATTAAAGTTTATGCATATAAAAACATCAGGAATAACAATAATTTAATCATTTACAGTATTGTCCAAAATGGGTAGCACCAAATTTATTGACATTCTCTGGATTTCTCTTCACCGTTTTGAATTTTGTAATGTTCGCTAGTTATGATTATTACTTTTATGCATCGAGTGATGATAAACCAGAATATCCTCCTATACCAAGATGGGTGTTTGCTGTAGCAGCTTTCAATATATTCATGGCTTATACGCTTGGTAAGTAAACAGATTTTTGAACGAGATAGGTTCATGGTTGAAATTGATAGATTTTAAACATTGTCATCAAATTTAATTATGTCTCAGACGGCATTGATGGGAAACAAGCAAGACGTACACAAACATCTGGTCCTTTGGGAGAGTTATTTGATCATGGTCTAGATAGCTGGACTGCTATGCTGATAACTGTCTGCATGTACTCGGTATTTGGAAGAACAGATCACAGTGTTTCACCATTGCGAATGTATTTCATTCTTTGGAATGTTTTCATCAACTTTTACTTAAGTCATTGGGAAAAGTACAACACCGGTGTATTATTTTTGCCTTGGGGGTATGATGCGTCAATGCTAGTGAGTATAATTTACTGTAAAATTTTACAGTGTATTTTATATATTCACCTATTTATATTTATAGGCTACAATTATAGTGTTTATTTTAACAAGCATTGGAGGACACGAGGCTTGGAAATTTGAACTACCTGGTGGTATCTCTGCAGGAATCATGTTTGAAATGTTGTTATATGTTAGTGCTCTTGTCTCTAATCTGCCTGTCGTACTTTGGAACATATATAAGTAAGTACAACGCGTGTTTTAAAAATTTTCTATTCCTCTACTATAAAGAATGTGAAATATTATATTTACAATCTTATGCTTTTTAGATCATACAGAGATAAAACGGGTAAAATGCGGACACTACCTGAGGCTGTAAGGCCTTTAGTGCCTTTACTTTTATTCTTCACTATCGCTACAGTTTGGGTAACTCATTCGCCAAGTAACATCTTGGAAAAAGATCCCAGAATCATTTACTTTGCCATTGGTACAATATTTTCTAATATATGTGTAAGTCTTTCCTGTTTAATTTTGCATTTGCGTGTAACATCTGTTTACATTGGTAAAAACTCTTTAATACGTTAACTTGAAACTCCATTATATATTTTTTTCTAGTGCCGGCTAATAGTGTCACAAATGAGCAACACTAGATGCGAGATCTTGCCTTGGATATTACTTCCCGTTGCTGGGGCAGCCATCTTTTCATTTCTTCTACCTGATTTAGATCTGAAAACTATGTATTTTGTATCTGTTCTTGCCTTGGGAGCGCACGTACATTACGGTACATGTGTCGTAAGTATATTATTTATCATTACATGTACCCCAAAGTTGCATATTTATTACACAATTTTAATTTACTTTCAGGTACGTCAGATGTGCCGTCATTTTCGTATTCATACATTCCGGATAAGAGAACATTCTGAATGACTTCTTGCAGACAATGCATGTTAAAAACATTCAAATAGAGAGAGAGAGAGAGAGAAAGAGCGATCGAGCAAGAAAATAGAATAGAGCGAGTGATAGAAAACAAAGATCCCATACAAATTTATTATATAAGATAATAACAGGAAACCTAAGTCGCTCAATCTTCGAATTTTTTTTTAACGAATTCTGGAAACTCCATTCGGAGCAGAAATGATTTTTTCCTGATGTTATTTTATATTTTACAACATGGCATTACCTTTTACACCATAAATGATTCTACTAATAGTGTCAGCACGACTTTATCAGTAGTGATATATTTATTTCAACATCGCGACAGAAATATTTTTTCTATACTATAATTGAGAATCACTGTGAGTCTTAAATATATAGTGAAAGCTATCTCGATAATGTACATCGATTAACTTAGGTTTTCTTTCTGTTCCTAGTTGGGAATTCTGTTTAAACAAATAGATTTATCTGACTACCACTCGTTTTGTTCTGCCTTAGGTATAGACGGAAAAATGCACCTCTCAGTTTTTACCATGTATTGTCCCTCGGGTGTTACATTAATTTATTACTTTACTGTTTTTGTGGTGATTCAGGCTCGCGTTCAGATATTTCTTTTAAGCATTGTATAATTGATTCCATCTTAGTAAATAGTTATTACTTGTGAGATAATGACTATCAGCGCACCGCTAAACAAAACTTAAAGTAAGAAATCTAGTGCGGGCTTAAGTTCTTTGACGATCTTTGATCGCTGCACGTTTGGATCTTTTTTTTTTAATTTAACCACAAAAAAAGTCATTTTGGCCAAGTCACGTATAACTGCAGCGTAACAAAACGAATGAATATACTTATAAAATTAGTAAAGCCAGATTACTATGTCCCAAGAACGACCAATTTTTTCTTTTATGATCTAATCCTGTGACGTTTTGGTAGCTATTCTCTTTGGACACCTACTTACACGTGCATTAAAATATACTTACTCGAAAAAAGAGGAAATATTAATACTGAAACTCACTCTTATATTTAGGTCAGATAAGGTCGTGGGCCCAATTGTCGGCACTGTACCAGTCATCCTTATGGACGTACATTGTGGATAAGAGAAGACGAAACGTATGATCTTTTATGGAGTGTCCATGACTACTGGTATAATATCGCTGACTAGGCCCACTACCTTACGTCTGTCTTTTTAATATAACACGTCATGCTTAGCCATTGTGCACTTTCCAATTGCCCACTATAATTCATGATGAATTAATTAAATGCTACCGGTAACCTTAGTTTTGTATTGGAAGGTTGATGTTAGATATTGTGTACTGCATTTATGTAAAAAGCATATTGGACGTGATCACACTGTAATTGAGAAAAATGTACAAACTAATTGCAAATCTACATGTTAAGCATTTTTTCAGTGACCTGATATAAAATGCATGTATATAAAAAATTAAGTCATTTTCAATAATATATATATATACATAAAAGGCATACATATGTGAATGATAATTACATATTTTCCTGTCACAAAAATCGTATATAGCAGCATTTCAACAAAGATTTTTCTTTAATTGCAGTTAAGGATATATGCTATAGATCTAAAACTAGAAAGAAAAATACTTGAAAATATTCTATTTCAGTTTTAAATGAATTAATTTTGTAGAATGTTTCATCAACTCCATTGACAGAAAGAATCTTAGTCTAAGTCATGCTATTTACAATTTTCATTTGGATTTTCCACACATTGCAATACAACATCCTCTTAACTCTATAAAAGATAACATAATTCATTATTTATTATAACTGATAATAAAGTAGATATAGATATTTGCCAAAGGTAATTTAATAACTGTTATCATTTAGTGGTTCTATCTTTAATTTCGTAGGTGATATGATAAGTATGTTTTGAAATTGGGTCGCAGTAGAACAAGAATATTTGTTTTTCTCAGATGTATATAGATAAAGACAACTTGCTTCTTGCAATACTGATAGTCAATTTCGAAACGTAGCAAATTTTGACAATATATTGGAAGGATTTAAATGTTAACGAATTTAATGCAAACTAAGTGTATTGTCTATGCAATCTTTTGGAGCAAAAATTTTGCATGCTATGTTGATGCTTACCGTGTAATTTGTGTAAAGTAAAATATATATTGTTTAATTGCTTACCTTATTTAATCAATTGTTTGGAATTTAGTTAATTACTATAAATGTTCTAATTGTATATGAAAGATTGAAAACACTACAATGTTTGTAAATTAGTTTCAGAAATTTAAGCAGTTTACAACTATTGATGTATAAAAAATAGAAAATACATAAGGTTTGTATAATTTATTTTTGTAAACACTAGTTTTATACTGCAACTATACTGTAGGCATCAATAGAGCATATAGCCATGTTTATAAATATTGTATAGACACTTTGGTTGTAATAAATTTCTTAACTGAAAGCTTCCAAACAATTTCATCTTTATTTTACATAGTACCTTGTTTGCATAACAAGCAGAGATTAAAATATTTATATATGTCTGGTCGTTTTGAAATATTTGACAGAATACATTAAATTCCAATGTCTTCAGTAATAATCTGTATTTACAAGAAATGAATATAAATATGTTCTAATAATTAGCATTTACATTATTTTAATTGGGCCTTTGATTTGAAATAATCATCTACCACTTTAGATCTTTCCTCTATGGGTGGCAAGTAAGGCGTGATACCTTTTTGTTTACGTAGACTTATTACATTGTTCTAAAAAGTAAAATGTTCTTTTTAATCGTTTTATTATTTTTTATAGAAAAAATAACATGCCAATTTTTAAATTACCCAAAATTTCTTGCAAGCTTTGTAATTTGCAAAGTAGGCAGAACAAATCTCTCTGTCACAATTATTTTCCAAGAGGCACTGGGAAGACAACTGTGCTTCCTAAAATCATAATAATAGTTAACTAAATCATTTAAAAAAAAACTTCATTTCATAATACTTTAGTACCTTAAAGCATGGATTAGTTTCTTCAGTATTATGCTTTGATACCATTTTACTTGTGCGCCTATTTTCTTCTCTTAATCTTTTTCTCTCTTCAACAGTACTCATTGTGCCCTTTATAAAATTATGTAAAACTGTTTCAATTCAGGTATAGTAGAAAAAGAAATTGTTCCTCCTTTCTCCTGTTTCTGTAATTAACCATTAGATAAAACCAGGTTCAGATGCGGCGCGAACAGTATTTATATATCTAACATTTTATAATTAAATAAAATTCAGTACAACGTAAAACAATATTATTCTATTGCTAGTCGGATACCACCGAGTATTGTGTTGACAATAATTCTAGTGTTTTCTTCAGTTTTCATGGAGCGTCAATTTTACGCATATACGACTAGTAAGGTTTGTTCGTTACCACTCATTGGTACACCTACGTACCTACATTTTCTGCACTATTCAAAAAGGGCAAGTTCTCATTGGTTACTTTAAAATATCATTCAATGAGAATTTGCACTTTTTGAAAAGTGCAGAAAGTGCAGAAAGTGTAGGTAACGAGAGCAAATCTATAAAGTACAAAGCAGTTATAGCAGAGGTGGTAAGTATTTACTTATAACAGTTTCTAAATGAATACGAATGAAGCATGATGGAAAAAGAACAAGATGTACTCGTACCAGGGGACAAAACAGGTTCTGCGCAGATATGGCAGCTGGGCCAATCGGGCGCTATGTTGCATGTGATGTACGCCATGATTTGTATATTAAAATCTTCAAAGTTCAAAATGTTTATGGCTAATTTCTTCACCTTCGGATAAAAGTTATCCTGCGGATAAACTCCTAAAACATGAAAATGACTGGTTAGCTGAGGATCTATCCGCAGGATAAATTTTATCCGTAGGTGATGAAATTGGCCATTAGTGTATTATGTCATTTTTTCTACATAGAGTATTTAATTAATTTTTTTTATAATAAATTTTTAAGAAACACAACGTATTGCTCTATTCCAATAAAATATATCTAATGTTTCAATTAACCAGTTTCACACCTACAAAACTTTAAAAATTTCCTTTCCCCTATACATTTAGGATATCGATAAATTCATGTTTTTCTTTCTTGAATTATTTATTATTAAATTTATTTAATTATTTCTTTATAAATTTATTATGCTTCGCTACAGTTATATTAGTTACATTGAATAAAATTCCATTAGACATAGAGAAAAAAATGTCGAAGCTCTTAAAAAATTGCGGTTATAATTTCATTGGTCAATTAATCAAAATGGCACCCACCTGTCCAACATCTTCATTGGCTGTTACAGAGGTATGCGTCCGAGCACACCTTATTCTGCTACCATCATGGAATGGAGAAACGAAGAAAATTATGATTGTGATATATGGGTCTTGTTTTATATCACATAAATCTACTGCATCATAAATCAAGTTTATATTTGGTTTTTAGATATATCAGCTATATCGAACAGCTTAAAGAAAGGAGGGAAATGACCGATTTTCATTGGCTGATATAGGTTATGATTTCATTTTCATGTGGGTTTACAGCGCGACGTAGTGTCGATGTATGCGAAGCGTAAAGTTTTATGGTTCTATGAGCAATGCTGATCTGTTGTTCGATGAGCATTTTGTAAGAATGGTTGAGGATTGCTGAAAATTGACGGAATCGAATTGTGAAAACAATCTACATGTAGTTGCGGCCGCGCTAGTAGAGTGGCGCAGTGTTTCAAGAAACATTCTATACTGACGAATGTCACAATACAACGATAGACAACCATTATAGTTACGTTCCTGAATTTTTACGAATGACAGTGCTCTCCGGCATTATTACGGTAGTAAAGTTGTTCGCAGGGTGGTTTTGCGGACCAGGCCAAGTAAGCCAAGTGGCGTTCCGCAGTGAGCAGGTGTTCCTGACGTCACGAAATAGTGTTAATGCTCATCTTTTTGCAAAATGTGGCTGTATTAATAAAGAATCCTTCGTAACAAAATTGAGATCATTATCGTGATACAAAAATACCAGTCGGAGGGTGTAGTGCGCGTCACGATTTTCGAAATTTCTCAAAAGTTGCTATTTATCCCTTGGACAAACATGTTAAAAGGCAAACCTCATCATCACGTTGACAGCAGCATTGTTGCCGTAAAGAGCAAGGTAAGTTAGTATCTCTTTTGATGTTGCAGGATGGTTTAAATAGTCTACAATAATAAATTGATTTCAAATGATATGATTGTTAATAGTTTGACGCTGATTTTATAAGATTCTCCATCAATCGTAATGAATCCATAAGCTACGAAGACTTCAGGAAGCTTTTGGCAGAGAAACATGATATTGGTCAGGATTTGAATTTTCTGATTTGGTATACCGATCCAACCGATGGAGATTTACTTCCAATTAATAATGACAACAATTTAGCACGAGCATTACTTGCTGCAAAACCTCTTCTTAGAATTTTTATACAGAGGAAAGGTAAGAAGTTTATGATTATACATCTATTTTATTGAATAAATAGGTTATTTAATAAGTAAGTAATCTTTGATTAATTTACTTTTAATATCACGTTATACTGTATTATCAATATTTCTGATATCTTTTTTGTTTTGTTCCAAATATCTGATCAAGACCCAATGATCTTTAGTTAAAATACTTCATATGGATTTATTTGATATAATTAATGGATGTTTATTAGTTTATATTATACATGTTTTTATTTAAACTTTCATGAAAGACTAAAGTTTTTGAACTCTACTCTCTTACATATGATATTTCATCTTTTCTTTGTTTGCTGTTCAATTATCGAAAATCTCATTTAGTTAATAATGACTTGCTTAAAACTGCATAGTTCAATTTCCATGTTGTTATGCAGATGGTTGTAATAACTAATACATTGTAACTAATACATTATCAAAACATTAATATTATAAAATGTAAGACATTGAATTTGTAATTAATTGATGAGTTACTACTCTTTACATAATGATGACACATATTAACCATGATATGAAAGTTACATTAAAATTTGAACCCAATTTAATATTATTCTGATGCAGTTGATACAGGATTTCATATTATAAGCATTAAACAATTTTATACTTTAACTAAAATGAAGTACAACTTCTAAGAGACAAACCGTAGGATTTTAATTGTTAAAAATATCCGAACTATTATTATAATTCGGTAGTGATATTTGTCCTCTAAAATGGATAATAATTATAAATATCAATTTCTTAATATTTCAGTTTCGTAATATTATAAGTGTGAATGGCAATAAATAGCTAGATATCATATAAATCTAAAAGTTAATTCTAAAGATATCTAAATATCTCTAGAATTAAGAAAACCCAAAGACAACTTTTAGACATAGGTTGTCTAAGTATGAGTTATTGAGAATTTCTATCCTAACAGAAAGTCATGTGCCTATTTAATTTGCTTAGTAGAAACACTGTCGTCAGGTGATGCAATATTCCTGAATAAATCTATCACAAGGATTTTGATGTTTGTGTACAAATGAAGCACTACATATTATTTTTAATATTTTGCATTAGTAATCTAATAATAGTTTTCTATAAAACTGAGATTAAAACAGAAAACGGGAAATTATTGATGCTGATTGCAACTAAGGTTCCATCCCAACCTTGATCTCAATTGTCATTGGTACTGAAAACAGTAGTTTACAATTATTTGAATTTATCTGAGTATCAGTAAAATAATTTAGGGTAAGCAAATTTAAGTGAAATATTAGAGGAATGATTCAGCGAGGCAATCTCCATTAAAATAAACTATTTCAGAGTATACAATTTTAGACGATTATTTTCTACTAAATAGTATACATTTATAGCTTATACTATGCACTTGCACATATGACATATTTATCATTTTATTAATCATGTCATATTTTAGTAATGCTTACAAAAGTATATTTGTAAACTGGATACAGTTTTTACATATATGCTCTGTATTCCCCTATCATGAACTACGGACATTTCCCCCAAAAACCCAATCATTTTTCCATGACTATATATAATTTTAGATTGCAAATTTTTGTTCATCTGGTATAGTAACGAAGAAAATAGTATTTATAATATTCTACTAAAATGAATATTCTTGTAACAAGAAGTTAGAAACTGATCATTGACTAATGTAGAAGTATGACTTAATCTATCAGTCAGTTGATCAAGAACTAAATGTGTGTTTGTTTTTATCTACATGGTATTTACACTCAGCAGCGTTAATGGAATCCCAGGAAAAAGTTAGGGGAAACGTGGCGAAGCGAGAGTGAGGCGGCCAGTATCGGAGAGAGTCGCTTTTTCTACCGGCTCGGGACACCATTTCTGTCACGAGTCGAAGGAGTCTCGTATAAGAGCGTCTCCCTCGCTCTTAGCGACAGTCCCCTATAAGCCCTATGATTCCTGTGGTGGTGGAGCAAGTCCCTGTAGCGCGTACATATAAGAACGTCTCGCTCACGCGCTATTGTTGCGTAAACGAGTCTCTCATTCAAAACAATCGCTCTGTCGCTTCTATCAATACCTCAACCACTGGCAAAGGCATTGCACCGATACAGGCTATGAGTCGAAGCGAGACGCTCTTATATGCAGGGTGAAAGTGCGTGAGACATTCTTATACGCGATGCAGGAAGTTGCTGCGTCACCTCTAACAATGAGTGAGATGGTCTTATAGGGAACCGTTGCTGAAAGCGAGGAAGACGCTCTTATACAGGACTCGTCTGATTCGTGACAAAAATGGTGTTCCAAGCCGGTGGAACACGCTACTTCCTCTACGCTTGGGCCTGGCTTGCCTCTCCACTGCGAGCGTCCTACTCCCGTTTCGTCACTTTTCCCCTTTAAAATAATATTGTTAAACAAAATTTACTAGCATTGCATAAATGCTGCAGTACCACTTTTTAAAAGTAATTTATAACATAGCGACACTAACTTAGGGCAGATTTTATATTTTTCGTCACCTTAGTATTGTATGTGGCCATCATGAACCATTGTGACTATATTCATTACCTATGAATGAAGACTATGGCTACAAATGGGGTAAAGCCACATTAATCATTACAAAAAAGTTTTTAAACAATTAGGTACTAAAATGTTTTGTTCAATATTTTATTTAGGGTATACTTTCATAATTAATTGAAAAATTTAATAAATTAATGATATCAAAAATGAGTAAAAGCTTTGACAAGTGTAGTCGAAAGTGGTACATTGACTACAAGCAGTATGTCTACCCAATATATTTATAGTTTTATTTTTATTAAATATATTATATACCTCGTACATTAAACGAAGAAATGATAATTACAATTTAATTTATTTGAAGTTCAGTTCAAAGTGCCTATTTAATTAAATATACAAAAATTGTAGTTCTGAAAATATAGGACGGAAAAAAATATGCTCTCTGAGAAATGATCCATTGCCATTATAATACCAAGCAAATCAATTGCACGCAGTTTACTGGTGCATGACTGACGTATTCACAGTTTATATATAGACAGGCCATCATAACTTATTCAAATAAGGTCTTCACTGTCGACTTATTAAGAATCAACGGTGTCCCATGAGTTTCTATTCAGTTGCTTCACTTTGTTCATTTAACGTTTCCTGCATATTAATCAGTAAGACTGCGTAGCTATATGCTTTTAATATTATCGTTCTATAGGAGTAATATTTTTTTTTTCTTTTTCTTTTAAAGGGGACGGTTTGGAGGACATGAATGGTTATGCAACAGTAAAGCCAAAAAACTTAATATCAAGTATTTTAGGCGGAACTCCTGGAAAACCAAAATCACTCGCCATATCAAATCCTCA
>JARQSV010000723.1:19427-35027 GCA_030142285.1 Calameuta idolon | reverse complement strand
ATAAGTAGTAAAAATAATAAAGTAGTTAGTTAATTGTAACTTAAGTTTTGAATATGACTCTCGCGTGACAGTCATTTTCAAAATTTTAGTCCAGAAGAGAACAGAAACATTCAATATCTGTGATAATACTGCAATGAACTATCCTTTGAAGAATATATTTAGAATTGCTGAATAACACGGATAAATTATGAAGATTCGAATTAATTCTAATTTGCTTTTATTATTCGTCAAACTAAGTTCGAAATGGATATACTTTTCAAATCGTACAGTTCACTTTTCTCACACACATTGAACCATCCATTTCAACTGCAGGGACTTTCAAGCTAGAAATGCCCGACATTCGCAAATGTTACTGTTCCATGTAAATCCATGCTCATGAATTTTTCTGAAAATTTTATCCGATTGGTTGAGCGATTCGCCCAAATATTTGCTTGCGCAAATTCGACACTCAATTTTTTTGTATCGCGCTGTATTGAAACCGGGAGTACTCGATATTTGTAAGTATTGCTGTTCAATCTGTAATCGGAACTTGACATTCGCTGTAAATGATAACCTGATTGGTTCGGTAGTTCATTTAGAACTTTGCTTTGCACGAGAATTCGAGCGTGCACGTCGATAACAGAAAATTATCCTAGAATTGGCATACGTTGCATTTAAATCGAAAGTGCTGACATTTGAAAATGTTGCGGTTCCATCGATGTACGGCACTTGATATCCCGTATAAGTTCGCAATCTTATCCGCAATCATTTTTTTCTATGTCCAATTTATAAGACACTCTCAGATGTTCGATGCAATCGTGCTTGAAAATTATTACCTTATTAATTTTCTTTTTTTTTTTTTTAAATTAGGTATCAGCGATAATTGACGTGGATATTTTACCAGAAACATGCCGTCGCGTACGTTTATTGAAGCATGGATCAGATAAGCCTTTAGGATTTTACATTAAGGATGGTGAAAGCTACCGAGCACTGCCACCCTCGGCTGGTGGAGGCATCGAGAAGGTTCCAGGCGTATTTATTAGTAGACTTGTTCCTGGCGGCCTGGCTGAAAGCACGGGTCTCCTGGCAGTGAACGACGAAGTTCTCGAAGTTAATGGAATCGAAGTTGCTGGAAAAACACTCGATCAGGTAATAATCACTACTGTAATATTTTGTCGATAAAGAGTCTCTAAGCAGTTCTAACGTCGTTAAAAGTAAATCTATAAAATAGATATACACATTTATTTGAACCACTCAATGTAATTACAGGTTACTGATATGATGATCGCCAACTCGTCGAATCTAATAATAACAGTGAAGCCTGCAAATCAACGAGCAGCATTGGCAGCACCGCGACGTGGTTCCTTCTCCCGCAACAGTCAATTATCATCGGGAAGTCACCAGTCAACGCAAAGTGCTGCAACTGGCAGTGACGCGGACGAAGATGCGGACGAGATCGTCGATTTGACAGGTGTCACGTTGCACGATGATGCATCCACATCAGCAGCGCATCACTTGCACCACCACCATCATCATCACCATCACAATCACTTTAGTCGCGATCAAGGCGTTTTACATCTCTAATCATAATGATCCTAAAAGAATGCTCCCGTTAATTTGATTCAAAAGAATGCACCACGTCGAAAGGAGATGTTAGGATAATCGTTGATAATAAGAAATTATACCTTCGGGTCGAGTGACCTCCTTTACATTTAATTTCTTTTTGTTTTTCTTATGTAAGGGAGAGAATCTCAGAAAAAAAATTTTGAGATTTAATGCTGATCCTCATCGTTTCCTTCGATGCATTTATAGCATTTAGATTTTCGTATTATACACGCGAGTTGACACAATACCTAAGAGAATAGTGCCTTCGAATATTTCGTATAAACTGAATTCGTATATACATCCTAGGCATAATGTTTGGAATTGTAATTGAAATTTGAAAGCAGAAGAAATTTTTACGCAGCATATTTATACCAGTGCGTTCCAAGTAAGTTGGTGCTTCCATGGTGTCTTCACTTAATCTGCACTACGATATTGAAAGGGAACTGTAGAATTTTTGAAGAAATTTCGATACTGGGAAAGTCTGCTGGTATTGTGCGCCAAACTACCTTTACCATTTATGGTGCATTGTATGGAACGTGTTTTCAATATAGGAAAAAAAAAAAAAAACACAAGAAGCGCGCGGACGCGTAGCAGGAAATTTGTCTTGTAGCGTAGCAACAGGATGATCGTCGTAAACTTGGACCGCTAAAGGGAATTTGTATTCAGCACAATTAAAACTTTTACCTACGGAAAGTGGCGACGATTTTACCGACGAATTTTAGGATAATACTTACATAGATAATAGTAATTATTATTCATTGATATAGTTTTCATATTTATAAAGCAGAGAGGAAAATAGCAATACAAATAATGACGTTTAATCCAAGTATTAATGAAAGGCAGCAAACTATCGAAGGAATTAAACAAATACTAAGTAGTACTTAATTATAAAAAGAGAAAGTGTACTTAAAATGCAGCGATAATATGAAAGACGGTCATGTATATATTTTTATTACAATTGATGTTTACAGTTGTCTCTGATACATCAAGAAGATTACACGATCGATTTTCATAACAGCTGTTCGTTATTTGCAGCTCAGATGACTAGTTCTTATATTATAATGAAAAAAAAAAGTTTATCAAACATTCGATTCATGAACTTTCTAATCCAGTCATGGAATTGGCTGAATTTAATAATGTCGAATTGTATATAATCCAGTGGACGTACTTCAATAGTGTTATACTTGCGAGCGACCTTCATTGAAAATAATTGTACATAATAATAGTTATTAATGAACTCGATGAATAGGAAAGGGAGTTGAGTACCTTAACTGTAATCTGATTCAATTGTTATGGAGACATATAAAGAACGAGTGGCCTTATTCAATCATTCCAAATATTTCTTGTATGAAAATATTGAATATTTCTTTTATAATACATTCATTCTATCACGCACGCCTATTCGTGTATTATCTGTTTTTTTACACTGCATATTTGGAGCGTTGAAGTTTTCGAATTTTAAACTCATTTTTATGAATGTTACTTGTTGTCTTATTGAGCCGTAGGTGTTGTACTGTATTTTAAAAATTGTAGTCCTAAGATAAATTTCAGTATTTCTTCCGTGTATACCTATTGTTTCTGCAGATCATGAAATATTTCCTTCGTATTCCTTTCCTTTATTAAATTCAATGAATCTAATGTTATTGCATACATTCCATTCTCAAATTCACACTGCAGATATACCATTGTCAATTGCAAATTAGCAAGCATTCATTTACTTTTGACTATTTGTGAGAAACATTAATGTAGTATCTACGTTAAATTCTGTTTTCATATTGCCGTAAATTTAGGCTTGTCCGAAGATCTTTGAGATCAAGTCAAAAAAGTGATCTCATTCAAAGAATTCATCATACATTCACTTATTCAATATTTGCGGAATTCAATGTATGTAAATAAAGGAACTATGTTAATGCTACTTATCTTACCGCTATTTCTATCATATTGGCATTATTTCTACTCCTACAGTTAAAATTGTTTAAGTTCTTCACTACAGGTTGCATAAATGTGGAATAATGAACATTGAATAATGAGAAAGTGATGAAATGAAGGAAGAAAAATATAGTTAAAATGAGAAAATTTAAATTGGGTATACAAATTATTTTTTGTTATCGATTACGTACGCGTATAAACGTACTGTAACATTTCTCTCTTAAGGAAGGCCTAATTTAAACTTGTCACATTAACATGTTAATCTTCAACGTGGAAAAAAGAAAGCAGGAATTGCAAAATATCAAAGATACGCAATCTTTACTTAAGAGTCAATTTTTAATTGACTGTACGAAATCAAGGATCCCAATTGCAGTAAAAGGATGACAATAGATCGATTGATATATTTATCTAGGTAGGAAAACAATTTTTTAATTGCAAAGCAATATAATAACGTATCGTAAAGGTACCGACTACTTGTACCAATGTAGGTCTTTTTAACGGTGGCTTATAAAATAAAAAAAAATATTTTATTAAAACATTTTCAAAAACTGCTGCTTGCTAATGTTTCATACCCACGCCGGATAAGTATTAGCACATCACGGAAGATAACTTAAATTTTGACTGTCGCCTCACGTTACTATGGGATTCAAACAGACATGGCGAAAAATAACAAAATCTGAACCCAACTGCCAGCCATTAAATATTCCAATAAGTTTTAAACTCTCTGAATCGCACGAGGAAACGAAGTGACAAACCAAAACACATGTTAAGACCATATAGGAAAAGAATTGCAGCGGGCTGTGAGAATGTCATACGTGGAGCATGGACCACGAATTTTTTTGGCTGGCGGTGCTGGAAGCGAAACATTAACCTATGGAGATTACGTGTTTCCGAAAAAACGATTGGAGGGCCGCTTGAAGGTTTATGATTCGTGCGCGGATGTCAGAGCCTGGAGTACAAATCCGCTAGAAAATTCCCGCTATTTTCGTGAACTCGCAGAAAACACCCCTGCGGTCTGTATAATTCTGATAATTTCCACAAAGCTTTAATACTTTATTGTAAAATGTTAAATCCATGTTTAACAGGTAGGAAAAATCGTACCGTTTGACGTAGTTATCGACAACTTGATTGCTCTGAGTACTCAGGCGCAGAATGAACTCGCCGTCTGTCGACGAGAATTAGCGAAGTACAAGGCACTCAAACTCACCGTAGAACAGCTGAAAGAATTGCAGGACAACGAAAGTGTTGGTTTAAAGTCTCGATAATCACATTTTTATGTATTTTTATTGCAATGACGTGTATATTTCAGAATGAAATACCGGTTCATGATATTCCAAGGAACGACGAGTCAAATTCTATTGCAAAGAGGTGAAACTTGATCTTACTTGTCAATTGATCAATTGCGTAATTCTTTTAACTTTTAAAGGAAAAACAAAGATGGCAATCAATACGTTCAGAGGTCGTGTCAGACCTGTGCTTTGGCGAATACTCTGAAAAAGTGTGTTTCTACTCAGTATGACAATGATATGTTCGGATTTGATTCTAAAGCAACGAAAGAGGCCGCTCGTGAAGAGGATTCACAAAATGGATCTTCGTATGAAACAAACAGCAATCCTGATGAAGGTAACGAAATATATAAAAATAGATTAATCAGTAAAAAAAGACAAAAAGTAAGTAGGAACAGTAAGATAATATGGACAATATCTTTGGCAGAAAATAACTCTGCTGCTGTTACGTTTTCTTTTGACAAGTTACCAGCAACGAATAGATACTGTGTGAAGGAATCATATGACTCGAAGGAAAAAAAGATGGACAATAATTCACTCGATAAAGTCAAATTGAGCAAACCCGTCGATAACTTATCCATCTCGGAGAGCTATGAAGTGTCTGTTAGCGGCGATGAAATAAACAGTGAAATTTCTTCATCATCCTCGTCTGATTCCGAAACGGAAGATGAGATTCCGAACACAATAATCAAAAACGAAGCTGAGATCATCGTGTTAAAGAATCAACTTGAAGTAAAGAATATGCGATGACAAATAGATTATATGTCGTAGCTTTAGAAAAGCCTTGGTCATATTAAATAATTTTTTTGGCCCAGGTCAAGGAATATGAATTGGAGGACGAAAGGGTGAAGATGAAAGATTTGCAAACAGCTTTGAAGATGAAAGAAGATCATCTGAATATGTTGCTGCATGACTTTAATGTACATTAATGAGAGAATGTTATTCTACGTTATAACATTTAGAAAAGTAATAAATAACATATTATATGCTTTACAGCAACTGCAAGGAATGGGTGATCAACAAAATCATAAGCTAGAAGATCTCAGGAAGGAAGTAAGTTACGGTTCATGGCGCAATGTAAGACGTATGTGAGTCTTATTGCGGGAATAATATTCCAGATGTATATTCGCGACCGCTTGATACAACGATTAAAGGAAGATCTAAGGAAAGAGCAATTGGCACACTCGAACAAAGCTGAGGAATTACGGTTCCGATGGGAGGAAAACGAAACAATTCGTAAACAGAATGAATATCTTAGGGTTAGTACTATTTGGTTATGATCACATACATACATATATGTATGTACCATCATTTTATGTCACATTCACGAACCACGTGTGGGGTCGTTGCATTATATCCCAACTTTTTTTTTTCGCATATAACTTTCGTTCTAATTATTATTTTTGACTTTAATATATGTAAAATTGAAATGTCAAACTCTCAAAAAACATGAACGTGACTATCTGAAATCGATCTACTAATCTTGGATTTATAATCGTTTTAACCTGGTCTGGAGTCATTCTGCACTACAGATGGTGCCCAACGGGTTAATAATAAACATATGAAATTTAATCTTATGGAATAAATCGAGCTAAGATGCAACAAGCGCATGTAGTAATATAGTATATAAGTATATAAGTAATAAGTAATATATTGTTTCTGCAGCGAAAAGTCGAAGAAATGGAAAAATTGGCTAAAGAAGCTGAGGAATGTGACAAGGCACTGAAAAAGCTAAGAGCGTCTCTGCAAGAGCTTGATGATTTACGAATGAAAAATCAAGACCTGGAACGACAGCTGCATGATCAAGAAGAGGAGATACAGAAGTTGGTTCGATTAATAGAAAAAAGTTCACAGGCAAACGAAGCACGTCAGGTATATTATATCTTTTTCAAAGAAATCGACGATTGGTTTAATTATCTATGCCGCGATATTAATTAAAATTTCCTCGCACGGCTGATGTCGAAGATAGAAGGGGAAGGGGGATGCTGAAATATTTTAAGACCAATAGAATCCATAGATTGGAGAATATGTTTAAAAATATTTGCCTCCCGAGTCGAAAATTTAGCACCGGTTTAAATCTATTTATTCTACACAAGTACATTAAGGCGCATATTAAAATCATGGAGTAGGGAAACTCGATCGAGTTAATCAGTTGAATCTCAAGATCCTATTTTCAAGGCACAAATATTAGAACCGTTTCTGGTGTGGAGATCTTAACTAAGGATCTATAAACCAGCAAAATCTTCAGGTTGAGATTCAGTTTTGGCTGTTCATTTCTAACTCTGTGCTTATGCACTCTAGTAAGATCCAGCATTGGCCTCAGAGTTCTACCTGTGGGATATCTTAGGATGAAATTGATATTACACTTTGGTCGCCAATCCCGAGGAACAAAATAATTGGAGGTTATGTTGGCTCAAACCGGTGCTAGATTTTCGATTTAGGCTACTGCTTGAAGCAGATAACCAAGCGGTAAGTAATAAGCAGTGTGTCTTATTGCAGAGACTTCCAGGAACGAAGAATTGCCGCCATTGGAAATATAACTTCCGTAGCGTTTAACCGTTTTAAATTGTAGTAGACGAATCTTTGCGTTGAACCAACAATTGTGTGCTGCATTGTTTCCATAACGTTCTATAATTACGTCATAAAAATAAAAAATGTAAAACATTAATTGACCGTTATCGATACTTTCAGTTGTAATCCTTTGGTCTCCAAGAAACACGATTTCTGTGTGATTAGTCGAATCGCTGACAGAAAAAGAAAAAATATGATCCACTTACGCGCAGGAAAAGCCGATGTTTCAGATACCACGTATTATAGATAAACAGTTATTCCTCGTAATCAGGTGAAGATGAGGGATGCTCTGGCAGACTTGAAGGCCGAGATTGAGAGAAAGAACAATAAGATTGTTCAGTGCGAAAAGGAGCTGGCTGTTATGCAGCTAGAAGTTAGCGGCCTCACTGACAAGCTTAACGGCGGTTTGAATAACATGGACGAACTTGAGACAATAGGAGCAGTGCAACGGTACAAGATGGAATTAAAAGATTTGATTCAGGACATTAAAGAAGTTTTGATCGGACTTCAAAGTTCTAAGTGCAAGAAACAATATTTGAGAACTAATCAGTCTGAAGCTTCTCATGGATTTGACAATGAGCGCAATCATCATAGAGCTGGTTAATAGATTTTTAAAAAATTATACGTTTGTTCTAGTTTTTTTTTTTTTTTTCTAAGAATTCAATAGACCACTGGATTGACAATTTCAAAGCTGTAGATTTTAAAGGTGAGCCATCCCCCTCGAGAATGAGAAAAGTAATGCTCGCACGTGAAGACTTGGACGAATTAGAAAGACAGCGGGAAACGTGTGATTCTGTCAAAAATTTAGCAGAAGAAAGCAGCGGTTTATCTATGAACAAAAAGATGGATATCACGTCTAAATCGAAGGAAATAATTGATCGTTTAAACAATGCACTGCTCGATCTGGACGATTGGAAGTTTGAAAAGGTGATCAGCATTGTCTATACTTATACATTATACTGCATTATATACACATTTATTTTTTAGTAAGTATAGTGGATACTGATCTGTAAATTGACGATATTCTGTAGCTACAGTAAGTAGATAAAATTGTAAAGAAAAACTTTTTCGATAAAAATATTCTAGAAACGTATGGAGTCCACGATCGAACAGTTGAGCACGGAGAAAGAGATATTAAGTGAAGCAAAGTGTAAAAAAGATGGACTGGAAGCAGTGATAGTGAAGAAAGTTTCTTATTCTCTTCAGGAAATAAAAAACCTTATAAAGAAGTTAAAATCGTATAAAAATGAGCGCGACGCTATGTATCAGCAGATTGCTGACTCGAAGGACGCTCTGAGGGATGCTGAAGAAGTCGCTAATGTCCAGGACGATGGTATCTAGTAATGATCTCAATTCATAAAAAGCTGTACGTTATCATTATTACATAACATGAATGTACCGACAGGTGTCAAGATCTTGAAACAGCGTGTCTTTGAGGTACAAAAAAAAAATATAAAATACAATGCACGGAATATTCACGTCAGTTAGAAAATTTGTAATTTCAGCCAAAGGAAACCCAAAAGGATGCGACGCATGCGGAAGTTTCAAAATTGACTAAGCAATTAGAAGAAGCTTTAAAGAAAACTTCAGACGACAATAAAGTTGATCGTGCACTTGCTATTCACGTTAAAAAGTCGATTGATAAAATAAATAATATATCTGCTGCACTCAAAGGTGTTATACGAGTTGCTGGATTTTATATCCTTTTAGTCGAATTATTAAGGACTTAATAAAATTTGGTTTTTCCAGGCGCTGGAGATGAATGTTCAGAAATTGCCAGGGAGATCGTTAAACAGCAAGACGAGATTATTGTGAGGAATACTGAAATTGACAAATTGAATTTGCAGATAGCGAACTTTTCTAAATACGCAAACGAACACGATGACAAAATACAGCGGCTCGAATTAAGACTCGATGAAATAAATAAGGAAGTTAAATCTAAGAAAGCTGAGGTCTGCGATCTGGCGCAACAGCTTAAGAGATATAAGTATAGAGTAGGTGAATTGAACGAGGACTGCACGTCTCTTAGAAAACAAGTTAATGACTTGACAGAACAGAATATCAAACTTTCGACTTACTGTCAAAAAAAGGATGAAGTACTTCAAAGCAAAGATGATGAAATTATTATGCTTCTTGAAAAAATAGAATGCGCAAAGTCACCAAGCAGCGATGATATCGATGCATTGGAAAGGAAGATTAATAAAATCGAGCAAAAGTTAGCGATTTGACATCAAATTAATGCTTGTCGATATTGATTAATGTAATATTTTATCATATTTTTTTTTGTAATTTAGATCAATGTCGTATCGAGAAATGAATGAAAACCTTACGCAATTAGTAACAGACTCAACTGGGATTCTTACGGAACGTAATCAATATATATTCGAATTGTTAAAGCAGATTGACGATTACGCGAGAGAGATAAGTATTAAAGAAAGTGATTATAAGGAAAAGATGGAGGCGAAAAATTTGGAAATAGATCTCTTGAAAAAGGCGTTATCAAGCCTGCAGGAAAGTTACACGACTGTTCAACAAGAAGTAGAAAAGCTCAATAACAAAGATGCTATTTTTAAGAAGGAAAATGAGAAAATTGATCAAATATTTAACCTGCAAAAAGAAATTTCTAAATTTAATGGCAGTAAACGAAAATTGGTAGAAAAGTTAAGTAAACAGAAAGCGAATCAGCTGCAATATGAAACTTCTAACGAAAAGTTAGAAAGAGATTTGAAAGACATGCATGAAAAAAATGTAGAATTGGAACACAGTATAATGAAATTGAAAAAAATGAATAAGCCCGACTTCTCAAATGTCCTTGAGAGTGATTCTGTCGAAAAGTCACAATCTCTTATTTCGTACACCTTATATAATGAGATATTGAGTGATAAAAGTCAATTTGACGTACCAACGTTACAAAATTCCAATATAAATGATCGATCTGGTGATAACATGAACCCCAGATTACAAGGAAATGATTGGGTACGTTTCTAATTAGAATAATTAAGTCATTAACTCATTAGATGACATCAGAACCAGGTCACAATTTGCTTTGCGCTATTCAAGCCATAAGTTTTTTCACATTAAACAAAAAAAAACCTGAATTATGATCTTGGTGAAAAAGGAAGATTCAAGGTGTCTTTGTTTTAGTATAGTCTAACTTTAGAAAGGAGGAGTTACAAGTTTTCAATGTTGTAAATAATCCCATTATGCAAATATGTATATTCATAGATATTATGTTAAAACGATTAATGAAAATTTTTAATTGTAAGTTAAAAAATAATTCTAATTAAAAACTTGTACATAGTACTATTTGCGGATGAACCTTAAACCTATAAAAGTGAAATATTGAAAATATTGCCTGTATAGATTGAAGTAAGAATATTGTTCCACCTTTATGATACAATCTTACAGAGACGCGAACAAGAAATACGAATAACGGAGGCAATTCGAATGAGTAAAGATTTGAAAAATGAATTGCATCAATGTGTGAAGGAATTGCAGCACCTAAGGAATAAAATAAGGAAAATGGAAGAACAGAAGAATAAAAAGTCAACGTGTAATATTTCCCAACAAACAGAGTCAGAAAACGAGCCAAAAGAGAACGGTACTTTAACTGATAAATTGAGTTCTGAAACGCATATCAAGCATTCGGAAATAAAGACTCTTATGGAACACGTGAAATCTCTTACCAAGGAGAAAGAAGAGCTCACTGCTGAACTCAATGTATGTAACTCATTACAGCTGATCGTTATAATTAAATTATGCAACCACAAAAAGTCAAATTAGCGCTGTAACGTTTGATTTTTTAAATTTACTTTGGCGAATCAGGCTGCGACCATGAAATATAATAGTTCGTTAAAGTCCCTTCAACAAAAGTACGACTGCATCATAAATTCCATTGTTAAAAAACACAACGAAAGTATTAAACGAATGACAAGGGATCATGACGAAATTATAAAGGATTTTGAAAGTCCATTTGACCCTGATTCGTGGCTTAAAGTGCGTATACGGTTACTATAATAATTACAATGTCATGTGTAAACAGTAACAATTGCCATATTTCTTAAACTACAGTCACTAAATCAGAAAGAGATGGTGGAATTACACAATCGAATATGCTCTTCCGCGTCCTGTTTTATTGCCGAAAAGAACTCAACTTCAAGTATAAAACGAGAGCAGGAAAACCTGGACGACGCTAATGAAAAATATCTGCTGAATAGGAGAATTAGTGAGCTTGAAAATGAAATTTTGCGAAAGCAGCAGAAAGCTCAACACAAAGGTCTCCTTGAATTAGTGTATATATAAAGGTCATTCTGATAACAAATAATTTTTCACAATGTTGTATTCTGTTACACAGTTTATGAATTGGAATTAATAATTCAACAAGAGCAAAGGAAGTCGCAAAAATTGGCCAAAGCTGTGGCTGCTGAACAGGAGATAATTTGCGATTTGCAAAAACGCCTCTCAATCTTTAGTCAAAATCAATTTCAACATCATTCTCGAGAGCAGAGTAAAATATTCCATAAAACGCCAAACATCTCTGAGGTAGATAGGGACGCCCCCTGTGAAGAATTATTGTCCAATGTACAACGGACGCATAACATTGGGTAATTAATTTTGGTAGAAAAATTAAACCCCGTCAATGGCGAATATGAATTATTTTATTATATGTGCATTTATTGCAGAAGAATATCAGAGTTGCAGAGAAAAACTGCAACTGTTAAGGATGAAATTGTGAGTATATATTTTTCTCCGTCTTCAGTTCTACTTATAATACATATAAGTTTTAAAGGTCCAAGTAAATCGTTAAAATTTTCCTCCAAAATATTTTATAACGTATGTAATTAATGTTTTTTGTTTTTCTTAACATGATATACGAGTATGACAATAGTAATTTGAAACGTTCATCAGTCTATATGTTTATGTATATTCCTTTTGTGAAACATACACATGTGTTAGCCTTCTGGGAACTAATAAGTTTCCAGAACCTTTGCGGTTTGTCTGGAACTTTGAATACAAGTTTTTGCACACGGCTACACGCACATACGTACATACATTCCTTTTCTGCAGTAGCAAATGCATATAAGTTACTTACACACATTCCACGCAATCATACCTAAAAATGACTCTGTGGACCAAAGTTTTTACGAACGTAGTACCCCAAAAAATGACAATATAGCGATTCATTCAATCTTCTGTAACTTTTAGAAATTTATTATTAATAATAAAATAATACATTTTCACGTTTCTAAAATGTTATATAAACCCATCAGAAACAATAACCAACCAAAGAATTTAATTGCAATAATATGACATGGAAATCGCATGTAACATACGTTATAATATTATACTTGTGCTATGTAACTGTTCAGGAAAAATGATTATATGTAATCAGATTCAAAATTTGTCTATATCATATATAAAATTTTTTCAAAATGTTTGCGCACTGAAAAAATTACGACTTGTGCATTATTGGAGACGTTCTTCATCGTTGAAAACTCACTGAGGTGTGTATGTATGTATGTCCGTTAATCCTAGAGGGTTAACGCGTGTAACTTGTACATTTCTCAAAATTGTATATTTTTTAGAAATGACCGAGGTTTAAAATAAAATAAAGAAAAGTTTCTATTTTATAACGCGTTAACAACTTGCCTATTTTCAGTTTGACTGTCAGAGGAAGGATTTCATCCACCAATGCAGTATACATCACAAGTATGACTATAACAGCCATTAAAACGTATTTTTAATGCTAAATAACACAGTATGGCAACCCCATAAATGTCTTAGTTGCATTTAGCAGAATTTTTGATTTTGTACTTACATAAGAGATGTCGGTGTTGAAATTATCCTTTATTTTTTGACTGTGAGATTTAGAAGAATATAATGGTAATGAATCATAACCAACAAATTATGTAAGCAATAACAGTCAATTGATTTTTTACATGTTTATTTTCGTAACATATAATTTATTTTTGAAACTCTTTTAATGTTAAATATTTGATTAGCTGTCTGCTAGGATTGTATGATTCGCTTGTCTTCCATAATTTTTTGAAATGTAGAATATACGTGTATACGCAGTTTGCAATAAATCGATGTGCTGTGTTCGATTTATTATACAATTGTTTCAATAATATTGAATGTTGTTTATATTTTGTTTAATGCATTAATTTGGTATATTGAACAACTGAACCAAATAATTTGAAAACAACGTATGTCTACTTATAGATCCAGGAAAGAATTTCTTACAAAAATTTGTTAACACAATGGCCAAATACAAATGAAAATAAATAGACATAGTTACAATTGTTTCATTGAAGGATACAGAACGTTCTAACCAATAATCGGATTCTATATCCAGAAAAACTAATTTTAGTATTTGGATTTTGTGATGTTTATTATGGTGTACTTGGCGCGAGATTCTAACCAGTTTCTTGAGTCGTTTTAGTTATAGCTTTGTTTATCAAAACGGAGATTATTTCATGTTTAGCACACCCTCCATTTTATTTATTAAAAATGGAAGTACGTGTAATTAGATGCCAATGATTGAAGCCCAAAAATGTAGTTTGTACAAGACCACATATATTCTGAAAGTATAATGACAACTCTGGTTTCGTATGAGTAACTTATGTACAACATCGATATAGAACTTTTTTATTTTAACATTTTCACAAGTAAGGATAGCGATATGAGCAAATTTTACACATCTTGTAAAATTGTTCGACGTAGATCATAGTCACCTATGTACAAATTTTGAACAATAATGAGTTACCTATTTACTTATGTGCAAAACTTAATACCTCTGATAAATTTAAAGAGCAGAGATGGAAAATGTTTCAATAAAAAAGAAATCTATTGTCTTGACGCGTATCACTGTAAAATGTAATTAATAGCTTATTAAGGAAACACCACAAAAAAAATCAGTCAGGTGTGAAATAATAGACATTGGTTAGAATTCTATGGAAGTTATAATAGATACTCTCGCTTTAAAAACCATTTAATCAAGGTGGCATAATTCTGTATCACAACTTCAACGAACCCAAGGAAACTCTTAGTTAATATAAAAAAAGTGTACAATTTTAATGATATTGTGACTAACGTAAGTTAACATTTTAGCATGGCAGAGTGTATCGGTACAATGATATTAAATCACGATAATTATTATAGTAAAACTTGCATATTCTAGTAAGAAATATAAAATATGTTAAAAAATTGCAGTTAAGTCTTAACGTTGTAGGCGTTCACAAAACTGGTTTACAAAAATTGTTCGCACCAATCGCTAAGACATTGGTAACAGTCATTTGATTGCTTAGCATTGGCAGAGCATTGATCTTTCATCCATTCTTGAAATAGCTCCTTGTCCTTTTTCAAAACGAGGTATTGCCCAAGTATGACATATGCCTGTCAACATAATGCATCAATTATTCTCTAAACAGCAAGCGTGTGACAATTCATTAACGAAATTAAATAAAAGGACAAAAATGCGTTTTGATGAGTTATGGATAGTAACATTTACAGTAAAAATAGTTTGGACACAAAGAAAGCAAAGTCTTTATTGGACACAAAATAATAAGTAATTAAGCGAGATACAATAGGTTAGGTTAGGTTAGGTTAGGTTAGCTACATAAGATTTCCTTAATTATTTATTTCATTGTGTCCAATCGGGCTATCGTCATATTTATCTAGTTTTTGTGTTCAATCGAGATGTGTCCAAAATATATTGATCCAATAAAGCTTTTGATTTATTTTGTGTTCAATAATGCCTGTGTATTATGTATATACTTCAGTGGATAAATTTTAAAGAAAAGGGTTGTGGGACATTATCTTACAAGACTAGCAAAGTAACTCAAAAAGTACTAGTAAGTTGGCATTCCATTTTAAAAATCTAAAATAAATTATTGGAATCCTATTGGAATCTAATTGATCTTCATGATAAAATAAAAATTCTAATCGTCGGCAAGTTAGAATTAAAAAAATAACACTATTAGTTAAACTAAAAAAATTGTTATAATTGCACACAATAAACGGAATTCTTAAATAAATACGACAGATATTTGTCTATATCGCAATTTCCTTCAAGTATAATACTGTGATGAGATTGTAAAAGACTAGGTAAGATTAAGATAGTTTAGAACTTGAATTCTTGTTTGAAATTGACGTGAATAAATATTTTTTACTTTTAATCACATTTCACCAGAGCAAAGTATCATTGTTAATTCAAAAGTACAAATGTCAA
>JARQSV010000722.1:480244-492880 GCA_030142285.1 Calameuta idolon | reverse complement strand
AAGCTCAGCGGATGAGGCGGAAGGGCAACCCCCGACACCATGGTCTATACGTGTAGCTAATCTAACAGGGTGACTACCCTTATATGACTACTCGACTAAGTATGCTCGACCCGACCAAAGGAATAGAACAAGCAAGACAAGCACAATCAAAAGTGAGAGGGAAGAGAATGAGACGAAAAGGTAGAAAGTTAAAAAGAAATAAAGATGTCAAAAAGTAGAAAAGTAAGGAATATGGGTATAAAAGTAGAGAAGAAATAAGTAAAGAGATAAGTTAGAAAGTAAAGAATGAGGGATAAAGAAATAAATATGGCAAAAAAAGAGGATTGCAAATGGATAAGAGGAGTCGATTCCAAGAGACCAGTATAGGAGACCGGCTCGAGGAAGAATGAGCGCTCCGACTCCGGGGGCTGCCTCGAGCGCTCCCCCCACTCTTCGCCTGCTCCCACTCTCGGCCTACTCGCACCCACCGGGCCCTGCGCGACGAATGTGCGCGCACACAGTTTTGGGCAACTTCCAGTCCTTCTGAATATGCTTGGACAAAATTTCCGATTTCTGAATGTTAATATTTTACTTTATTGATTTAATTAATTATTTAATATTCCAAACACCTAATTTATTAATATTTCAATTTGAACGTAATTTGTTTTCGATATTCTACAATTTCAATTCAATTTTTATCTACTCCGTGTACTCTACGAGATTTTGATTTTGCCTCAACTTTATATTTTGAATAAATTTTGAAAGTAATCAAGATCTTAATGTTTAATAGTATTTAAAAAATAAATATACAAAAAACAATTTCTTAAAAATGTCTGAAAAATGTTTCAACATAAGGATATCTCAATAGTTCTTGAGAAGTTCTATATTTCCCGGTCTCGTTCTAAGGTTTGCTTTGGGAACCTCTGCCCGCCAAGCTACACGTTCGTGTTCACGTGTAGCTCGGCTACGACGGGATTCGCATTGTCGACGAAGGCGACGATCACAAAATCTTACTTCCAGACTCGCCGCTACGATTTAGCGCCATGATTTTCGTATCGCCTAATACCGTAGCCTTGTGCATCTCCCTGCTCATCTCTGGAGTGACAGCTGCAGGCCAGTGCGCCCTTCTTATATACCCGATAGAACCACTGCCTTGATTACTTCCAAGCAAGTGCTTCCCCCTGCAAGAAATTCCTGCAAGCTTATAATTTGTCACGCAAGCCTTTAAGTAAAGGGAAGACACTTGATTTATTTTGATAGGAAAATTAATATTTATTAATAATAGATATTTATGTCACAAAATTAGTAAAATCTTCTCCTAGTATGTATTTTTTATCAATGTCTTGCTTATCTGACCACTTCGAGAATAACGCGATTTTATGTGTTTGGATTATTTCGTTTTAGTTTATCGTTCACTGATATAAGTCTTACAGCATAATTCGAGTTTCTTTATGGAAATCATGAAACTCCTACAATGTATTACAGTCATGAGAAATATATTTATCTGCGTTATCATCATTATCGGCATAGTTACAGATAGACCTCTGACGTCATTACGAATTATCAAAATATATCTTACGCTTGTTACGAACTTATAACGAAATTAGTAGCACATAAAAAATGCTTTGTTAAAAAAAGCCTAATTTACTATTTACCATAAATTCTTAATACTCCACTGCCTTACAATGCATTATAATAAAAGAAAAATTATCCTCACATAAGAAACCATCTCTTCTTATCGCCCTTAGTAACCTAAGAAAAAGTTCATTGATATTAACCTAGAATATATATAAATCGGATAAAACACAAAAGTGCTAAAATCCACATAGTAACCATAATTAAGTAAATACCGAAATTCAAGATGATTGATCCCACCACGTCAAAACTGCATTGCGCAAGCGTCTTTAGTACAAGCGACATTATCAAATTGCGACTGATAAAGCTACCAGTGTCCTATAAATATTAAATAAACCAAAAAATTCAATTTTCATTTCCAAGCGAACCAAACAGTCAGTATACATACAGCAATAAAAATAAAAATAAAAATTTCACTTGAAAGTTCTAAGGCATAATAAGCAACCTACTGTAACTCAATTGAAAATCAATTCCTTTGATTTGTATTAGAGGATTTCGCGTACGGTCCAATTGCCAAACTCGTGTCCCTTATAGCTAATTGCTTTCAACCATGACACGTGCCTGTATATTCGTATATAATTGGACGTTGCCCAACCAAACTGTATGATCAAGAGATTCCACGTGAATGATGCCCAGATCACTCAATCCGTTTAATGTAACCAAATTCAGATGATTGCTGAACTCTGATTAAAAACATCACAGGACGTCAGATTTAAATGGGTACTTGATATTTCAAGTATTAGGCTGCTAGGTAATACTTCCTGCTGACATAAAGAGAATCATCATATATATATATATGTAATAATTTATAACTCGAATTTACGTATCACCATTGAAATTAAATTCTCATTCTGTATCCCTTAAATGTATCCTGTTGATGTTTTTAACGAGAAATCGAATTCAAGTGCAATAAAATAAATGGAACAAAAGAAACAGGAAAATGCTATTAATATAATATTATTGAAAAATTATTATATTCCTTCATAAATTTCCTTCTTTTTTTTTATCAAGGAAAAACACGTGTCATCCACGATACCATTTTTACCTCAATTTGCATCTGCTGTTCGTACTTCGCATTTTTATTTCTTATATGTAGCATTGTGCTTATATATATATATATATATAATATGTATACACACGGACTAGAATAGCAGTTCAGCCAGCCGTAGTAAAAGGAATCGATTCGAACACAGGCTGCAATAACGCAAAGATCCAAAGGTAAATGACACGTGAGAACATTTGCGTTTCAGGCAAGATGACCATTGACCTGTACTACGTTCCCAGCAGTCCTCACGTAGAGGCAGTTCGGCTGGTTGCCGCTGCCGTGGATATCCCCCTTAACCTGAAGCTCGTCAACTTGAAGGCTCTAGAACAACTCGAGCCTGAATTTCTCAAGAATCCAACACACTGTACCCGCAATTGACGACAATGGCTTCTACCTGTCAGAGAGGTCGGTATACATATACAGACTGTATGAAAATTCTCAGAAAGTTTTATGCGAAAATAAATACCGATTCAATTGTCACGTTGCGCCATCGCTGGGTAAATGTGCCAAGAACGATGAATTGTATCCAACTGAGTCCGAAGCACGTGCTCTGGTCTCTTTTTCGACGTCACGATTCTGTATCGGCTTTTCATTGATTATTACGTAAGTTTGTGATCGATTAAATAAAAATATTTTAATCGAGTGTCGAATTTTTTTTTCTGATCGATGTCGAATGGTTGTGCTTTTGATTTTTTAGTTTCCCGTCATCATTGCTGCTGGGGCTTCCTTCGATCCTGCTGCTTTTGCTCAAAATCGATGAAGCTTTTGGATGGCTTTTTTGAAGGGCAGAAATATGCTGCCGGCAGGAATCTGACTGTTGCTGATCTTTCTTTGGTTGCTACTTTTTCGAGCTACGACAGTTTTGATTATGACTTGTTCAAGTATAAGAACGTTGTACGCTGGTACAGTCACCTGAAAAAGACTGCGCCAAGGTGCGACGAAACGAATGGGAATGGTGTTGAGGAACTTTGTGCAAATTCAGCGGTACTTTTGAAAAAGTGAATAAAGGAGGTTTAATAAAAATTGTGCATTTTAAAAATTTTTCAATTCTCTGCTGTGACGTCTACAATAATTTATGATTTTTGAAAATGATAATATGCAGGAATCATAATACACGAGTATACGGGTATGAATCGAGCTGGTCTTTTAATTACTAATTAAGTAAGTCATCCTCGTCTACGAATTTACGCAACAGCGTGAAATATGACATTGCTGTTGTTATGACCTTGAATAAAGAATTGGATATTGTGATGAATTACTATAGTGTATGTACGTCATATAAATTTTTTTTATTATTATATTATATACGTATATTTACCGCGTTGAAGGATTCCAAAGATACGATACAAAATTTTCCAGCTGTCAGGTAACATGGACGATGACTTCTCATCATTAATAATTGTAATCCATCTCGATATGCTTTTCCATAACCAGTTGCGGAAAGATCGTACCAAGTTGTATTGTAGGCGCCATCGCCAACAGTCGCACTCGCCAAAATGATCTCATTGCATGACCAAGAAACGAGAAAAAATTCTCCGATACTTGTCAGGAAAAAGGAGGTTTTAAATACGAACTTGAGTATCGTTCCAGAAAACTTGTCAAGGAAAAATACCAAATTTGAAATAGCTAAGTACGCTTGATTTAGAATAATGTTTTATTAAGAAAAAAAATATCTGCATGCGAAATCGATCGATGTACGTATACTCACGAAAAATAATTGAAAACCGGATGTGCACATTAGCAAACCAGAAGATAACATTTGCAGAAGTATCATATACGAGCAAGCATTTTCTACTTGTGCAGTGTAGTCGATGAGCATTATGTGAATTTTGATGCACTTTTTTAAATTTTCAAAAGCGTAACGCGAGATATTGGTATCCATTGTTTCCAAGTCGTTTGCGAAAGTCCATTTCAATTTGTTGTATAATATTTTGAATTGACACACAAGATGAAGATTTGTTATCATTAAAAATATGTTCAGCGTAACTGAACAAATCGCAACGCTAACGCCTACCATGGCCTAGTGTAATTAAAATTTAAAGATTTAAATTGACTTTCAGTAATCGTTCGCTGATAATACGAACTATCGGTAGAAGAATGAATTCTAATAGAGCTAAAAGAATGAAAATTTATATTTGACAGATTAATGTACAATACCTCTATAAGAAGACCAATTTCGTAATAGGGTGATTCGCTACGAGACAGTTTACCAACATGGAGCAGGATTGGTAAACTCCTTTCACTTACGTTTCCATTGAAATTTTCTTATAATTTTAGGAAAAAAAAAAATGTAATTAACAAATAAATTACGAAGCGCGAACAATCTACGAATTCAAAATAATGCAAAGATGGAACAAGAAAATATTTACTTTCTTTAATAACATTGAAATTTACTCACCCACGAGTGGAAGAATCACGTAATTCGAAGTTGCACCTTGAGTTAGAATTCCAAGAGTTATTACCAACACAACGCATCGACGTTCGCAATCTATAATCACATTTATATCGTATTCCTCTTTTTTGCCATTTTTAATAGCATTTTCTATATGGTCAATAATATCCAAAATCTTCTGCCGGTTAATACAAAATATTATTAATTTTCCGAATACGTTAAGAATAGCAATCATCGGGCAAAATATATTCACAGCTCTCTGCAACGATACCAAGTGTGAATAAAAATTTGCGAAAACACCGATAACGAAGAAACAATAGAAAATTCGCAATTGATTAAGCTAACAGCACAATGCGTACACAGCGAAATTAAAGCACTGACCACAAAAAAAAATAATCGTGTTTCACCTAACATTATGACAATTGTCAAAAAAGAAACTATATTTGTCACTCACATAAATGTCATCCAAAGCGTAAAAAATGTCTACTGTCGATATTATCACACCGATGATCACCAGAGTTAATATACAAGCATGAGTTAAAATCCTGAGAATTTTATCAATCTTATTATCAGCTTTCCATAATCCAATTAATTTCATAGAAGATTTTATTATTTTTAGCGACACGCCGATGTCTGCACGGTGCGACATTTCAGTAACATGTGTCACTGTCACAACATTGTTCTCTTGGCGACCATCAAATTATAGTGATTGCTGTAATGATAGTAATGATAGGCGACTACAGGGCGCAGCGTGCTTTGATCAGTTTCACATCTTTGATCGGCAGGTTATTTTCCTACAAATTTTGCTTCCCGGCAACGCCTTTCGAATCATAAATCCAGTCTGAGGGAAAAGACAGTCCCTTGCACTTTTTTTCACGACACGAGTTACCGACGTGAGTCACGGTTCACATGGGAACCAATGCCGAAGAAATATTTAATAAAAATCAAAATTAATCAAGTTAATAACCCAAGAGTGTAAAGAGCATAAACGAAGGTGTCTTGACTCATTGAAAACGACAAATAAAAATGCGCGATGTTGTCCCGTGAAAAGTTGAATTTTTGACAGTAACGCAAGTTAAATTAAAGTCAACGTCAACGGCAATAAAAATAAAATCGCAGCTATACTTTTTGCTGTGCAAAACGTGTGCGTAAATTTGATAACAATTTTTTATCTACGGAATATCGAAATTGCAACGACAACAATACATTGCTACCTGACATATGTATATCAATTCAAGTAAAAAGTGTCTTTTCTTTTTCCTAATATCCCTTCGTGAACAAACTCCGAACTTTTAATTTGGCCCGGAGGAAAATGATATAATAAATTTTGACACATTTCTTGTGCAACGAATGTCTATTTATTTTATTTTTATTTTGATAAGTATCGTTTGCGACCATCCCTTTCACACATCGTCTTCGCTCACTTGTCGTAGCATTGTAAAATAAGACATAGCCGTACTTAATATCTGTAAAAAATATATTTCATGTACAAAAAATTACATTTTGACATAAAAATTCCGTGGTTTTTACATTAAATAAATTTTCATTTTTTTTTTTACCGCAGTTAATGTCTGCAATGTTATTGGTGAAAATTTTCCCGCTGTAAGCTGACACGGTCGCTGCGCCCTCACCATAAGAAATAATAATCCGTTTCTCAAAGATTTTCCAGTTTCATCGTACGGCAAAAGGTACCAGCGCGCGTTGTAAGCTGCCTGCGAGATGTAAAGACTTTTCTCACTGATTTGATTGCAGCTCCACGTGTACAGTAGAAGTTGCGTCAGACCAGCCATGAAGTGACAAATAAATGTAAATTTCCGGAGCAAGCTCATCGTGGCCTGTAAAAAGTGAAATCCAACTGACCAGCAATTCTGCCAATTAAACGGGGTAAGAATAATTCATCGTTTCTCACCATAAGCTGAAAACCGCCGACGCAGATGACAAAACTGGAAAGTATTATTTGTCCAAGTAGAATCAAAGTGAAAGCACGTTCCATTTGTTCTATATAAGATATCAGGATTTGATGCTGATTGACGCAGCTTGTAAATTTTCTTAAAGTCAACGAGAGTCTCAATTTTGATTTCTCCGACGCGTATTCCTCCATCGCGATATCTATGTACGTGTCTGCTACAGCTTCGACTCGATGTCCCAAAATTTCCAGCTGACCAGCTACGTAAATATTTAAGACCGATATGAAGTTGTCGAAGAAGCAGGTACAAATTCCTGTGTAAATTGTTGACAATGACTATTAATTATTAGAAATATTAATTGCCCTTGTAATAAGATCCAATACCTGTATAGTGTAAGTTATTTCGTAATAAGGCGTCACAGTGACCGGTAAATGGACCCACAGTGTGAATGGAAGAATTCTGTCGGTTTCGTTTCTATAAAAATTTTCTGCGAGCGAGACGATAAATATCATTGATTAAAAATTAGTTTTGAATCGATTGAATTTGAGTAATAAAAACTGAGATAATGTCAATTTTTATAGAGTATTAAAAAAAAGGTTTTGGAATTTTCTATTCAAAATTCAAAATCTTCGGATAATAACACGGTACCGTACGAATGCTAATATCGATATGCCTACCCACGACTGGCGCAAAGATGTAATCCAATACTGCGAACAAAACGAAATTTGTGAAGAGATAGACAAATAGTTTTCCGTATTTGTCGCAACGCTTCATTATCTCCGAAGTGAAGTCGTCGTCAGGATCGCACCAGAAATTGTCTTGCGCAAATGAGATAAGGTACATCATGACATTCCAGTGAAATAGAAAATTCGAAATTTTCACCAAAACCATAACAAGAGGCATCGTTGAGCACAAATTGTACATTACAGCCTGAAATGAACTCGGAGGACGTTAAAAATTTCAAGTCTATTTTCAAGTATAAATTCTCGCTACTACGACACGAGATAAATAATTGAAATACCGAAAATCTATTTCTAATGTCGCCTAAGACTTCGTTTATTTTATTCATAAAATTTTCATTTAAAATTCAATTCGGCTCGACGACTTACCGAAAAATCTCCTAGACAGTGATAGAGGTCAGTGAACTCTACGGCAAGTGCAAATAAAATTGCAATAATCGCGTATATCAATGCAACACGTAACAGTAATCTTTCTCGAGGATCCTCCGTATAATACATGCCGACTATTTTCATTAAAATTCGCATAAATTTTACCGACCGATATCTGCTCTCATTTGACGTCATGATAGAAACGCGACCAGTTTCTTACTGTCGGTGAAATTTCATTCCGTAGGGAAAAAAGAGCAAACGACTTACCGCATAATTTTGCAAATTGACTGTAATCATACTCGAAGGCCATTTTACCAATCGAATGGCGATTACGGTAAGAACGTTTTATTGCAGTGGACTCTTGGCGAACCTCGCAGGTCGCATAAGGTTCGATATTTTAAGAGAGAAAATATTCGTTTGAGAAATAAAATGGATTCCCTGCGCTTTGTATACATTTCAAATATATAGTATATACAGGAATCTTAATTGTAATACTGTTGTGTTCGCGAATCGATGTAAGTGTCCTTTTTTTTTATTTATTACGAAATTCAGCCTCGTCGACGAATTTTCGTAACAGCGTGAAGTATGAAGTTGCTGTCGTCATCACCTTAAATGACGAATTGAATATTACGATCAATTACAGTAGTGTATATATATATATATATATATATATGTAATACAATTTTCTATTGTCATATAACATATATTTACCGCGGAAAAGGATTCTAGTGATATTATACAAAATTTTCCAGCTGTCAGATAACACGGACGATAACTTCGCATAATTAATAATTGCAATCCGTATCGATACGCTTTTCCATAACCATTTGCGGGAAGATCGTACCAAGTCGTATTGTAGGCGCCATCGCCGACCGCCAAACTCGCCACGATGATTTCGTTGCAGGACCAGGAAAAGATAAAAAATTCGCCGACGGTCGTCAGAAAGAAAAAGATACTCAAAACGAACCGGAGCATCGATCCGGAAAACTTTTTCAAGAAGAAAAAAAGAAAAATTTGGAATCGGTACGTAAGATTGATCTAGAGTAAAGGTTTTTTGGAGAAAAAAATTTATACACGTAATTTATCGTTATACTTACGAAAAATAATTGAAAACCAGCTGCGCATATTATTAGACTAGATGCTAACATTTGCATGAGTATTATATATGTATAAACATTCTCTACTTGAGCAGTGTAGTCGATTAGTATTTTGTGAGTCTTTATGCATTCCTTTAACTTGCTGTAAGCATCGCGCGACGTATTGAAATTCATATCCAAGTCGCTGGTACAAGTTAATTTCAATTTGTTGTGTAAAATTTTGAATTGACAAGCAAGATGAAGATTTGTCGTCATCAAAAAATTATTAAGCGTAACTAAACACAGTATGGAATTAAAGCCTATGAGTGCCTGTTGAAAAAAAAAGAAAAGTAAATTAAATCAATATATTTGATAATTAGATACCTGCTAATTATTAATAAATTAATTTTAACAGAGAAAAAGTAATAAAAATATGTATTTGGCATATCAGTATAAGATACCTCGATACAAAATCCAATTTCGAAATAAGGCGATTCGTCGTAAGCGAATTCACCGAAATGAATAGGGACTGGTAAGTTTCTACTTCCGTTGGCCGATAAATTTTCTGTAAAAAAAAAAATTTCAAAGTTAAACATTCAACAAGGTAAGATTTAATTTTCAATCCAAAATAATTTCGGGTCAATGTGATAAAATGTTTATATTCAATGTGAATTTACTCACCGAAAAGTGGCGGTATCACATAATTGGAAGCTGCTCCCTGAGTCAGAATTCCAAAAGTTATTACCAAGATAATACATTTACGCTCGCAATCTTTAACTGCTCTTATATCGTATTTCTCGTAGGTTTCGTTTTTAATAGAATTTTCCAAGCGTTCTAAAATATTCAAAACTTGCCGTCGATTGATCGCAAAGATTATTAATTTCACAGTATTATTAAAGATACCAATCGCTGGGCAAATAACATTTACAGCTGCCTGAAATAATACCAAGCATGAATAAAGACTGCGCGAACGTAGCAACGAATGAGATTCGCAACTTCAGACTCGAAATTAATTCAGCTCACATCGCGACATATGGAACGCATAATCGAAGCACTGATAACATTTTTTTTTTCAGATAAATAAAAAAAATAATCATACGTTACACACCTGTGTTATCACACTTACAAAGGAATATATCTATATATCTGTCACTTACGTAAATGTCATCGAAAACGTAATAAAGGTCAGTTATTGTGAAAACAATACCGGCGAACCCCATGGTAATTGTATAAATGAAAATTGAACTCATGAGAAACATATCAAGTGTATTGTCAGCTTTCCATAATCCAATTAATTTCATCGAGTATTTTATTACCGTAAGGGACACACCTACATCTGGATGGTGCGACATTTCAGTGACTTGTGACACTGTCATAACACTTTTCTCTTTGCGACTGTTCAATCCCAATGATTACTGTAATGACAGTAATGCCAGGTGGCTACATGACATATCGTGCTTTGATCAATTTCATATCTTCGATCGGCAGGTTATTTTCTCACGAATTTTGCATCGCGGTAACGCCTCCCGAATGATAAATCCAGTCTGAGGGAAAAGACAGTTCCTTGCACTTTTTTTTTCACGACTCGAGTTACCGACGTGAGTCATGGTTCACGTGGGAACGAAAATGAAGAAATATGTGATAAAAATCAAAATTAATCAATTTAATTACCCAAGAGTGTAAAGAGCATAAACGAAGATGTGTTGATTCATTTAAAACGAAAAATAAAAATACGCGATTTTGTCCTGTGAAAAGTTAAATTTTTGGACAGTGACGCAAGTCAACGTCAATGGTGATAAATTTGAAGCACAGTTATACGTTTCGAGTACATAAATATATATACTGTATATATGTATATGTATAGTGACGACTACGATTTATTATTAGTCAATCGACTTACTTAATATCGATATTAAGTATCAAATATTACGTGAAATCAAGCCTTGCATACCTTATCTAATCAGTGAGAGAATTGACGAATATAATATGTAAGACTTACGATATTTGGGCGAGTATAATATATAAGAGTATAGATTTTTTATCTCAGCAACCTAAAGTAGCAGTAGGTTATGCAGTCTTATGCAATTCTTGACTCTCTGCTGTAAGATTTTGAATTGGCATCCCGCACGCAGACTTGTACCAGATAATTGTTGCTGCACACTAGGCACAAGAAGACATTTTTTAATCACAATCATTCAAAATGCTCTGATCGCACACTTGACAAATTGTCCTCCACATACCGATCACTTTAAAAGAAATTTTCAAAATTCGAATGGATCGCGTACTATCTTCGTCCGATGACATCTTTACGACTTATCACACTCTGGTATCTTCTTCTCCCTCGTGTTATAATTTTTTTTATTATTACTGTATTATTCATAACGATAGGTGTCTGCACGTCGTTCTTCGATCATTGAAATACCAGTGATCAATATGCACTATATATTACCCTTTCCCGTGTCACACTACGTTATTAACGTCAGGGACACTCTCATGAATGAAACATTCATGAAATTTGTAATTTCACTGGGTCATTCGTTTACGCCAGTAGCTGCATTAAATAGCAACTTGATAGTATGATAATCGCGAGACAATATCTGCATGTACAATTAATTAATAATATAATAAAAAATTTTTTTACAAAAATGGGTAAATTAAAAAAAAACTTTTACGCATATATTAATTATATACAATAAATAATTATTATTTTAAAAGTGCACGTGCAATCGTTACGTCATAACGTTGGATCAAGTTCAGTCGATCAAACACGTGCTTAGTTGAACACTGAGTGAAAGTTTGTAATTCAGAAAGAAAATTAAATGATTTTCAAAATCAATCGATCTCGGGTATCCATATCGGGTAATTAATTACTATGATATATCAGCGCTTGATATATCGAACAATTTTACGTAATCAAAAGTTATATCACTCCGAAGGGCGCAATAGTTAGCAGATATTTTGCCAATGCAGCTCGTGCATGTCGTTGAGTGTATTAATGGGAAATCGATACTTTAATCAAGTGATAAGAATCTTGTTGTTTTTCTGTATACGTTTGCCATTATATTCTGTCATGATAGAAGAGTAACATTAGTTAAAATATATTACTCGACAGAATATACAAATCTAATTATTTTTACTTTAAGAATTTCTACTCGCTGCAGTGCGTGACGCATTTTCTTTAATCGATACTGATAAACAAAATTCGAGAATTGATCTTCGATCTTCCAACCTTCGTTCGCGAATTCGCACGCCAGGCGGGCGCCGGCCAATTCTTTTGTCACCGAGAACTGACGAGCCGGTACGACCTGGAAGTTGAGGTGGGACGATCTTACCTCCGGAAAAAGGAGAGTTCTGAGGGAAATCCCTCCACCGATTAATAAACTGGGAGTACTCACCGGGGCTGGACCAGCTGATCCGTGAAGGCCGAGAACTGCATCCTGACACTCAGGTGGGCAACTGCACTGTAGCGCAAAACTGCACTTCCGGAATGCAC
>JARQSV010000722.1:452518-471426 GCA_030142285.1 Calameuta idolon | reverse complement strand
CGTTTTAGTCTTCTTTGCTGTGATTCTTGTGCCTAAATAATTATTGTGTTCGTGAAGAATATCGGTGTGTGCGGTTTTATGACGTTTTTTCGGGAAGAACCAAGAAATTACATTCTTACCTGGCGCGATAGCTGTGATGCATTAAATAAAGCAGCGATAACATCGGCATATTTGAAGCATTTGTTTTCTGTGTTTATGTGATCTGTCTTACGCATCTAAAGGGGTGAGTAGTTTTGTGAGGTAAGCTGCTCAAATACATCGTCTAACATCGAGTATTTGCTATATTATGAATTCTCTTCTAATCAGTCATTCTCATTCTCACTACGTAATACAGTGATGTATGATAGTGCTTACTGAAAATATATATTACAACGGGGCTCTAGAGGGCTAGGAACTTCCGAAAAATAAGAAGTCTGATCGGGAATCGAACTGTCCGACCCGATAAGTCCTATTTATTTATTTTTCGGTCACTCCTAAGTGGTTTCCCTCCAGCTCTGTAACGCCACGTTACAATATACATACATATTTACATGCGTGTGATATAGAAAATGATGGCCAAACTGCAGAATACGAGCCCCTAAAATTAGCTATAAATTTTTAAGTTTCTTTTTACATGTAGCTCTTCAAGAAGGAGTCGTATTTTGCAGTTTTACCCCTTTATTATAAATACTTATCTTCTAGCTCCGCCATTCTAATAGTTCGTCACGTTATACCATTTGCTACGATATATCGCTTCTCCCGCGGCAACACTGACTTCGATTACTTAATTACAGGAGAAAAAAATTGATCGAACTCTGTCATGTATTTCGTGCCACGTATCTTTGTTATTACTTATTTTTTATATATTATTATAATTTCGTTACTTAGCGACAAAGTCGCAACATGGGGTCTTGAAATACAGAGGGAAAATCGTGAACAATGAAAATCGTCAAATTCAAGAAGCATCGATTTCTCGTTCTCGCAGTATAGTAAAATAAGACATTGCTGTACTGATTACCTGATAATAAGAAAAAATCAGATTTACCATAATTCGACAGTTATTGATTATTATAATATTATTAAGCAATACAATAACAATAACAGTATCGGTAATCAGTACATACACTGCAGTTATGATATTTTCCAAGAATATCACCTTTGTAAAGGAATCCAAAGATACTGGAAAAAATCCTCCGGCAGTTAAACATAATGGACGCTGTGTACGTTGCATGAGAAATTTTATTCCGTGTCTTATACTTCGTCCGGCTTTATCGTAAGGCGTAACGTACCAGTCTGCGTGAAATGCTACATCCGCCAATTTTAAACTAGCCACTGTTATTTCGTTGCACGTGAACGTGTACGTAATTAATTGAACAATGCATCCGCACGTGTAGGCGATGAAAATATAACGTTTTGTAATATCAAGTATACCCTGTGCGCGATACGTGCACATAACAAATATACAGTAGTTATTAAATTATATAATTAAAAATCATTATCCTGAACTAATTGTAAGCTTGAAATTAGGATTTTTGGTCTGAGCTAGTTTGAAGCGATTAATCGAATTTTATATACTATTTTAATTACTTACGGACAATAATTGAAATCCGGCAAGACACATGAGTAAGCTCGATATCAACATTTGACCAAGTATAACAATCGTGAAGATACGCTCGATCTGTTGTACGTACCAAATCACCATTTCATGGTATTTAATACAGTTACACAATTTATTGTAAGCCTTGTTAGATTTTTCCAAATTTTGCCATTTTTCATTACTGTACATTTTTTGACTTTCCATACAATTTTCATCATACACGCGTTCCAGTCTGGATCGAACTATTTCAAGCTGAGCACTGACATGTATGTTCAAAACACAGAGAAATATGTCGAAGCAGAAAAAACAAATTCCGACTTGAGTCGTTACCAAAATCTATCGAAGGGACATTGATCTGTATTGATTTTTGGTAATCGTTATCGTGACGTAATAATATTTCGAAATTTCAAAAGAGCACACCTCGACGACGTACACGATTTCAAAATATGGCGTTGTCGTTAATGGCAGGTCCAGCCACATTTTAAACGGATGAATTCTGTCGGTGTCATTTTTTCCAATATTTTCTAAAATATATATTTTTTTTTTTAGAAAGAAATCATCACTGTCTCATCTTAATTAATTTTTTATTACCGATAATTGGCCTTATCATGTAACTGCAACCCGTCCCGCTGGCCGACGTTATAAACGCCAATATTAAAACGATGCACTGCCGTTCGTAATTTCTCAAAATATCCAACTCAGCGGACACGTAATCTTTGTGCCAGAATTTATTTATCGAGAACGAAATGATATTCGCGACAGAATTTCTGTGCCACGTCATGATCAACAGTTTAAAAGCAACTGTCAAAACTGTCATCCCGTTACAGATAGTAAACACCATATCCTGAAATAATATAATTTTCAACGAAAATTAATAACTCACGCAACATCTTCACTACGCACGTCAATTTAATATATGTGCACTGTATTATTTATTTGTAATATTCTACAGCTATAAAAATAACCTACATACAGATTTTCCGATAAGTGATAAAGATCCAAAAATTGAATCGTCGCTGCAAATAGCACAGTAACTCTTGTATATATCAATGCAAAGTTAATCACCGTTTCGTCCCTCTTACTTTCTACGATCCAAAAACCCGTGAGTCTTAAAAAAAAACGCGTCACCCTTATTGAGAAATAGTGATCACGATGCAACCCCATATCGCGACGAATGGCTACTGACGCTCTGCCGCATTTAACTACGGCCCTGGAGTAATTACGGTAATAGGTCTTCGATGATAACAGCTCTGCATGACACGATCGTTAGTCCTTTGATCCATAGCGATTATTTATTCCGATAGCGAAGATCGTCATTAAACTTAAAATGCAGGTGGAACTGGATTTTTCTATATCCTGTGGTTCACCGTTAGAGGTAAAAGTTCAAAGCGTACCTTCATGACTTCTTTAGTCTTGCGCACAATGAAAGGGAATCGCGACTCAAGGTACCAAGATAGACGCAAACGTCAGTGTGGAGCCTTTGGAGTTACAACGTAATATAGAAATATGTCAAAGAAGTCAAAGTCGCTGACCGACGTGTGATAAGAATTATATGAAAATTCGTTTGTCTGCTCGAATATACTGAAAATAAAAATCATGAAAATTATAATTATATTATTTATATTTTTCCCTGTTCGTGTCGATTCGTACAAGCGTATGTAGTCTAATGACTGAATTGAGGAGATCAATGTAATTCGTTTTTTGTAATCAGAAAAAAATATTTTTTATATTCATATGTAATCATCAGGTATCAGTAACATTTTATGCATCTCTTATAGTTTCGGTACCAACTTGACGCAGCAAAGTGAAGTATGACGTTGCTGTACTCAATACCTAAAACATAATTTATCATACTTGTTAATCGACTTAATATTTTAATTATAATATATATATATTTATATTGCAGATAATTACAGCAGCGAATGTCTCGAGGGATACGGGAGAGAAGCCTCCGGCACTTAAGTGACATGGACGACGTGCTCTTATCATTACCAGCTGTAAACCAATACGCAAGTTCCTTCCGACGTCATCGTAAGGGACATTTGCCCAATTAGCGTTATAAGCAGCATCGGCAACACCAGCACTTTCTAAGATGATCTCGTGACACGTTGACGTGAATAGCAACAATTGAAAGAAGCAACCCAAAGAATGGGCGATAAATATAAGACGTCTCATTATGGTACCATGAGTCTGTTACAATGATTATTATTTAATATCATAAGTTAAACTGTCGATTAAGTTACTCGTAAAACGAATCTGAGAGTACTTGGAAAAACATTTTTCAAAATGTTCAGAGAACATGGATTTTCAAAATTTGTTATTTTATTATTATGATACATATTAATTGAGGCTCTTACGAGAAGTGCTTGAAATACTGCCATTGTCATCATTACACTTGATATTAACATTTGACAGAGTATAATGAAGGTAAAGACACTCTGCAATTTTTCTGTGTACTCGATGAGAATCTTGTGCTGCTTTACGCAGTCTTTGAATTTTATATAAATTTCCTCAGAATTTTTCGTGATACATAATTTATCTGTTATCGGCATCTCGTGCCTGTTATCACTTTCGTAGGCTATTGCGAATTTGTGTTGCAGTATTTTGAATTGGCCGGCAACGTGTATGTTGAGTATGCATAGAAAAATGTCAAAGCAAAAGAAACAAATTCCGGTATGAACGAGTGACAGAGTCTATAGAGTTACGTTAATTAAGATTACTATTGATTTTAAGGATATGACATTTTTTTTTAATTCAAAATTCAACTACCTCGAGCATAAAAATTATTTCAAAATAAGGCGTTGTTGTCGTCGGTATGTTTATCCATAGTGTGAATGGTAGGACTCTGTCTGTTTCATTTTTTCCAATGTTCTCTACAATCGGTTATCAGTTAAGTATATATCAGATATATTACTTGGGTGAAAAAAAAAAATCAAAATCAAATATATTTGTCAAAAATACTTACCAATTATTGGCGTTAACATATAACTTACAACGGTTCCTTGTACAAAAAATATATACGTGCACATCAGCAGAAGACCTTTTCTATCGATATCATCCAGTACAGTCATCCCATAAGAATCATAATCGCCCTGCCAAAATTTAGTCTGAGTAAATTCAATTAGGTCCATCACGACTTTACGTCGCAGCAAGAGGAACAGAATTTTGACTAGTATAATAATCACTGGCATAGTAGCGCAAGCTGTGTACGTCGTAGCCTATAATCAAAATTTTGTACTTGAAAAAAAAAAGAAAAATTGTATAAATTTTCAAAAAATTAACTTCAAGACACATGTACTTGTAGCTCACATAAAAATTTCCCCAACAGTAATAAAAATCGAGTCCTTCGATAAACATGGCAAATAGTACGGCTAGTATCGTGTATGTCAACGCACAGTTCATTATCCATTGTTCATTGTCATCTTTTGGCAACCAAATGCCAACTAGCTTCATGAAAAATCGTGTCAACTTGATCGAAAGATATTTGTTCACGTGTGACGCCATCGTGAGAGTTTAGACACCTACTGGCGCCTTACATGTCCTGTCGTCACGCGACCATTAAATTAATGACACGTAATGATACGTATGGCACGTCAAACTTGACAACTCCTCTAATCAATTGATACTCGTGCGGATATCAAACTTCCTAGAGGGTCGGAAAGTCTTCACGTGACGTATCACAATCATTTTCTGTCATTTTCACCAAGAGTGAAGTTGCCTCTTACGTTATTCAGAAATATTTAATTTTTATGACTCGACAGTGCACATACTTGAAATTGGTATAAATTTTAATACTATAAATTATGTCAATTGTGATAATGCTGTATATCTATATATACATAAAATATATTGGGATAATTATACAATGTTAGAAACACGTGCTGTGAGTAAATATGAATATTTTTATAGAAATTATTATGTACTGTCAATCTAATCTATTGTTAAAGTCTATGGAGACATATAACCGGTGATATGCAGAATTTTGATTGTTTAGTTAATTAATTAATTAATTAATCTTCCTCCTCGCTCACTTGACGCAGTACAGTGAAGTAGGACATTGCTGTGCTCAAGACCTAAAAATTGAATATTAATTTTTTGGGGATTTTTCTATCTAAAAAAAAATTTTTTTTTAATGCTTATTACCGATGCAAATGTTTCTAGTGACAATGGACAGAATTTTCCCACGCTTAGACTGCATGCTCTGTGGGATCTTAGGATTATTAGCATTAACCCATCTCTTATGTCTTTTCCTTTTCCAGCGTAAGGAATCGAGTGCCAATTCGCATTGTACGCGCCGTCTGCCACTTCCAGACTTCGCTTGATGACTTGATAACAGCCCCAGGAGAACAAAAAGAATTGGCAATTTATTGCGAGAAAATATTCGCAACATAGCAGCCATCTGTGAGTAGTCATATCTGAGACCTGTGAGTCGTGACAGTGAAATTAATCAGTCTTATTGCACAAATCGTACATAGGCTATATGAATGATCGAGGAAATATTTTGAATTTTATGAAAAAATGAAATTCAATTGAAAACTGATAATTTTATTTGTGCAATTATTTGTGTGACGTTATCATGAATTAATTAGAAAATTGTGCTCTATCTTATTATTTATCGATGGATTGATACTTACCGTAACTAATTGGAAACCTGTTAAACATATCAGCGAGGTCGAGCTTAAAGCTTGCGCCAGCATAATGTAACAATACATATCCTCCATTTGTTCAATCACGGAAATTAATATAATATGACGTTTTATGTATTCCTTTAATTTTTCATAAATCGTACACGTCAAGGCTACTTCGTCATTAATATCTATTGATAATTTTTCGCAATCTATTTCGCACAGTGTTCCTAAATTTATTTGCAAAATCTCTAATTGTCCAGCTGTGTATATGTTTGTTGTACAGAAAAATATTCCTACCGATGCCGTTGTTAACCCCACACTTACGGTTGCCAGACTCTAGCAATGAAGTTTCGTGAGCCAATGACGGTTTTCAAATTTATTAATAATTTTAATTACATAAATAATAAGGAAAGGGGTACCTGTACTGTGTAAACCATCTCATAATACGGAGTTCTGCTATAGGGAATTATTTTTTGGGAAATCCATAAATTGAACGGTAGAGCCTTTTCAGTTACATTTTCGTCCATCATGTCTAAAATTTAATTAATTATTATAGTCAATCAATGCGTCCAATCAAATACGTATGACTTAAATTTGTATAATTTATATGTATAAGACAATTTTTCACAGGGTCTCTAAAAATTCAAAAAGCTTTTTTTTTTACTTAGACAGATTACACTGACCAAAAATGGGTCCACTAACGTAATGAACAACCATCAGTTGACTGATAGACAAGAATATAGCAATTGTCCATAAAGAGTGTCTGTTGCATTTGTCTAGGACGTCGGCAGCAGCTGGATTTTTTCCGGATCTCCATAAATTTTCGTTCATATATTTTGCCAGTTGAATTAACTTTCTTCGATTTCTGGTCAGAATCACCATAGCTCCTAATGCTAAAGCAGTTGTTTCCGTGCATGGCGTAGCGTTAGAAATTGCCTACGGTCAATTTAATATAAAATAATTTTTTTTATTTTTTTACGTAATAAAGTTATTAAAAATTATATAACACATGCACAGTTCTTACGTATAAATTTCCTAGTGAATGATAAAAATCCAAACCCGTTACTATACCGGCTACTACACAAGTCATTGAGATGTATATAATGAGACCGATATAGATATACTCCTGGCATGGATTATCAGTATGCCACATACCGATAAATTTCATATAAAGTCTTATTATTTTAATCGAGGTATAATCTTCCTCCATACCGAAGTAGTATACAGTATTTGAATGCGATAACCGTGGCAGTACTTGCAAAATATATACAAATTTCGACTTCATTCGATTTCTTATATATTTAATTTCATTTGCCTCGAGGCCTTAGCTAATTAAATAAAACAAAGAATAATCGAGACCGTTAATTAGTAATTAAATTCGTGACAAAGAACATTGTATCTTGTAGAAAAAATTTTTGCAAATTCAATAAACCTACTCACGTGTATGTTGCGTGTAATAAAATTCAATTTTTTTTATCACTCAAAATAAGTAAACTATTATTTTATCTTATCACTGTTAATTCATGGGATTTTATATCACTTCAAATTCACGGGATTTTATATCGCTCCAAATTCACGATACTTCTTGGCAGGATGATCAAAAGACATTAAATCGAATGACGTCCTCTTCCCGGATATACCAACTTTTTTTCCTCTACTCTCAGAAAATCGTACAACACATATCTAACTATTATGCTAATGTTGCATAATATGTAAGTCGGACCCGTTACACGTGACACTTCTTTGATCTATCCAACCATGTTATTTCATACGTGCATATTTAAACATCCTATAATAAATTTTATTGGCATCGAATCAGAGGTTCGCTGTATGGATTTGTGAAATAGTCATCAGTCCAGCATTATTGAGAGAGCAGGAAACATCGATTGGCAAAAATAAATCCGGTACGAATGAAGTTGAGCCTCCCTTAAAATATTGGAGGTTTTATTGCAGTCATTAAAAAGACATTGCAAGAATGCATTAAGTAGGATGCAAATATATTTCGAAGATCGATATACGCCCAAAGAAGTGTATCAGTGAATTTAATTGAAAAACAGGTAATAACATATATTTTTCTTATATTACCCAAAACTTGTATTACATAGACGTTCTTGCGTATTTTCAAATTTATATTTGCGTCAGAAGCAATACTATATATTAATTTCAATTGTTTTTCGCTCTCGCCTTTTTTTTTCCCATTTCTCGAAAAAACACATCGACCTCCTGAACCGACGATATACTTCAGTCAGGTTCAACTTATCTTTATCGATCGGCTTAATTACATCCTAATTGGATATTCCCGATGGCTACGGTTTTCGTGATCAGTTACACAATCAATAACAATTGGGATCGGTAGTGAAGGTATTTTATTGAGAAAATACATACAATTTATATCTTTGTAAGATCATTGCATTTTCTAGCTTCGCAAGAGATTAATTCAACGTCACAAGTTTATTTGATCCTGGTCGGATCGATCAATGAATTGAGTAATATTGATAATAATAATAGTAGTGGTAGCAGCAGTAGTAGCAGTGGCAATAATAATAACAATAATAATAGAGGCTAGCGTAAACTAATTTAACATATAAATTACTTCAATTAACAATTTTGCGACGTTGAACAATCGTCGTATTAATCGTCGACTTATTCTTAATGTCAATCTCAATTAAAACTATTCAATAGTTTGCATACGGATATACACTTACGTATTCTTAAACGATAGTCTATTATAGTAGGTAAGGTAGGTTGGGTTTAGCGATGTCAATACATACATTTGGTGTGTAATAATTAATAAATATTTTTAATTAACATTTTTTTCTTTTTTTTCAAATAGATATATATATATGTATGTATGTATAATTCCTTACCTAATATGTTTCTATTATTTCATTGTTATTCGGATATAACGTTGTCTATCCATATAACACGTACATACGTAAATCAAGTAAAAAAAAAAAGATGAATATAATACGTACAATAGATACTAGCCTACGCACGAGTATGTGGACACAAATATATATTATTCGATGAATAATCGAATAACGTATTGTATCGTACGAAATGTCACGTTAATTGCGTAATTATAATTAGCGAATGAAAATTATGTAAATCAGGGAAATATATCGAAGCTTTTTCGTCATTGATATCAACGTTACGTAACGAAGAGAATTATTTAATCTGTACGGTGACGGACAACTCGAAGCTCTTTTTATGGATTAATAATTAATCGATAAGAATCGATTATCGAATATAGGTTGATCGGTGAACTTTAATCAGATCTTGTACCCGATCGACGAAGGATCAATTGGATTTATAAAAATCGCAATAAACTACAAAACTAGGGAGAGGTATTTTGGAATCTTTCGAAATTGCATGATTTATGCGAATTTTGTTTAGGTACGTGATCGTTAATTGTATTTTTTTTTTTTTTTTGAGGAACTCTTTCAAATAAACAAATGTCTTAACGTGTTCCACGTGATCTTTGTAAACGATATGTTAAACGTTATTTGGAACTTTTTTTTTTTTCAATTTTCCATTCATTCGATTTGACGAATGTGTTAGGGGGGGAAAAAAAATTAAAAAAAATTCAATGACTTCACATCGGATGAAAAACTCATCTATCATCCATTCACTTTCTATCGCGTTGCCGTTTACTGTACGACCGCTTCGAACGTTATCGTCTTATGATTAAACAATATCAATTATCGGATTGTGTTATACACTGTTAAAAAATATAGTTTTATAATGTTATCAGTGCCGCACGTAGCTACTTCGAGAAGTATTTACTAGCAGTAGTGGGGTAAGGCCAAAGTTTTGTTCGGCTTCGTGAAATATCCTTTCATGTTGCGGTAGGTACGGGTATGAAAGTTCAACACGAAGACACAATTTGCGTCACGGGGTGCGAGAAGGCAAGTGATAAAAAATTGCATCCTAATCATTTTTCTCTTATCTCGGTACGCTTCACAGAACCCGCCTGTGGGGTAAAGTTCGTTAATTGGATTCGTAGTGCAGTGAGGTTTACCGGTAATTATAATCGATAAAAATTAATCATGACGAATCAAGGTATTCGTCAGATACGATACAACGGATCGGAATCTGTTTGTTTACGCAAAATTGAATGATAATTCAATGTTAGACGGATTATGATTACGACTTTTTATAAGTCGTTATTATTTTTTTTTAACGCGATTAACTTTTTTTTTTAACATAAAATTTATTTGCGTAACGCGTCTGTATGTCAATTTATTTATTTTTTTTTTTTTCATTCCTTCAATTAATTATTAATTTTCATACGCAATATCTGACAATTAAACTAACCTGCTTCGTGGTAATTACTCGAAAGTTGTACTAACGCGGATTAGTGTAACGTATCGGCAAAGCAGTTTATTATCTAACGGTTTCCAATAGAGTTTTCATTCGAGAGATCATCGTAGTCTTGACGATAATTAAATTGAGGTACGTTCACGTCGACATGTACAGCACAAATTGGTTACACGACAATTATTAATATTTATGACTTAGTTTTTTTTTTTTTTTTTTATTTAAATATTGCGTCTGATAATTTCTCATTGACAAATATCATTCGTCAGGTGGTCAAGCAAAAAATCACTGGTTCACGCGAATCCGACGATCATTGTATTTGCGCGACAATAATTTTTCTTTTTTCTTCTCTGTCGTTTCATTAAAATCGTGATACATGTATTATCTAATTATTGCGCCACATTAAGACTACCAATGAACGAGTTAAAGTGTTCAGCTTCCGATATAGGTTACAGAGACAGTATAAGGTTAATCGATTGGACCGAGTCGTTGGATATTGGGTTCCATCTTTTTGTGCAAAAATGAAAAAAAAAAAAAAAATATATATTTTCAATGGACGTTAAATCTTTCGATGTTGACAGTCGTAATATCGTATTTTTCTTTCAGTCAATTATACAGTGTGTATCAAGCTGAACGAAGGTATTTTGATATATTGATGATAATTATACGGATTTTTCCCATAGTGATTTTTTGCAATTAGATCGGCTTTGTGACAGCATTGCGATTTAATATTTAACGTGCCAAATTGATCGCGTTATTTATTTATATATAAGAAGATCGTTAAGGTTTCTTTTTTTTTTTTTTAACACTGACAGAGATTAGCTTACGCGTCTTAAAGAATTTTAATTAATATTTGTCATTATACGCTTTGATCGTTTATATACGATACGTATCAATTATACACGTAATTACGTAATTCTTTCATTCACCAATATCTCTTCGCAAACGCTCTATTCAAATTCGCACACACCTCAGCCGTATTAATTTCTAAAGGAAATTCTAAATTATTAATATCGTTAACAATGGCATTTAGCGCGGGCAGCGCTGGCAGTTTATCAACAATAAGAAAAGTTTTCAAGCCTTATGTAAACAAAGTCGTCGTTAATGTAGTAACAATTAAGTTTTTATCCTAATGAACTTTTTCATAATTATAAACACGCAGAAGCCCGTAACGGTAATAAAAATTTCATTAACAATTACATTCAAATGTGGCCTACGTTATTATAAACAATAGACAAGCGTTTGCTACTTTGGGATATTATTGGAATATTTTCTTTTTTTTTTTTTTTTTGAAATTATTTTTCTATTATTTTCATTCATTTCTTTTGTTTGCTATTGTTGCACTCGCACGCATTACGGTTGGCTGTAACAAATCCTCATACGAAATTCGTATTTTACCATTGATACAGTTACAGTATTTCTTTTCACCTATGACATATAGTGTATGTATATATGTATTTCATTGTTATATTATTCATATTCTTTCCTTGTATAAAAGCTTTAGGAAAATAATTATCTCGTCGAGAGTACCTCTTTACCAAATTTCTGTTACGCTAGAATAAGTCAAAAAATTGTTGCATTTTTGCAACAAGTGTAACAGTGGGTTTTCACGCGCTGTGTTAAAAAAAAAGGTTATCATCATGACGGATTGCAGGAATAAAATTTCTTTCTGCAAGCTCGAATACAGTTTTGCATTAAAATCGCAGTAAAAAGAGGCGCTAATCGGTATCGTCTCAGTGTCGATTCGAACAACGATTTTACATCTATCCGCGAAAGCTTGAAAATCGTTCGAATTACTTTTATTCGGGCAGGCGGACGATACGGTGTCTCGATGACAATGGAATTTCAGCGCTCGGAGAAACCGTGAGAATTGCGGAGAGCGAATCTGGGATTGTCGCAAAAAAAATTGTCCTTTGCAATTGTGAGGCATCGAGGGTCGCCGCTTTTTAAATGCTAATGAGACCGAGAAAGAGAGAGAGAGAGAGAGAGAGAAAGAGAACGAATAAAAGACGTCTAACAATGGCTTTGAATTTATTTAAACCGAATAATTTAATGTTTCATATTTTAAAATTTTTCAAAATTTCAAAAAAAAACCTCATAATCGACACGCGTTATATGAAATTAATATGAGAACAATTATTGTTCTGAATCATGAAACAATGCATATTGTAATTAGCGATAACGTTTCGTATCTCTGTAACGGATTGGACTAACAATAAGTGAACCCTCTGTTTGATTAATAATAAGTCCTTAAAATTATAATTAAGTTTAATGCTAAGTGCGCAGGTAATTATTTTTCATTATGTTTCAGAAAATCGAATCGGGACTTTAAATATTTTTTAATGTTACTCATAATCAATAGTGATCGTTATATTAGGTAATTAACGCTCCCGTTATCATTACGATATCGTACAAGATACGTGCGACGCGTTACGTACTCGATAAGAAAATATTCTAAATATCAGCCGCAAGTGATAAAAATTAGCATAGTATTCGCAGAGGTAGTGTATCAGTAAAATGTGGGCGTAAGCAAAAATTAATCTCACGAAGTAAGTGAAAAAACAAAAAAAATTGGTTTTTATTAAAATAAACAATACCACCAATCGGATGGTAAGTTCATCTGAAAATAAATCCTTTGATAGTCTAGGAGTATTTCATCGAATGCTCATCCTGATTATCAATCAATTACTGTATTACGTATATCTACTTGGATCGCATTGTAATTCATTCGCATGATATATATTCCTTTTTTTTTTTTTAATATTATTTTTACAAATTCAATTACACATAACTGTTCGCTCTTTCGTTCAATCATTTATAAATTTTCCTCTCACACACACATGCATACATATGTTACGTCCTGACTCCCTAAATTTCGCCTAATCGTAACTGCAAAATCTCTTCTTTTTTTTTTTTTTGACAGCCCGTGTCATCGAAGCGTCAATTCTGGTGACTAGTGGAATCGTCGATCAATTAATTTCCACGATCGCGGAATACAGAAGAAAAATTTCCTTATTTTGCTTAAAAAAAAGAAAACGTATCCACTCTCTTATCACAAGCGTCATTATCGTTATACTCCGGAGTCATTTGTACGTTATGTGCGTAACGAATGATAGTACAATAATATAACGTCATTTAAACCTTAGCAAGAATAATTAATGTGTCTGTGTATACATAGTGAGTGTGTGTATAATTAATTACTAACAGAGGATCCTATTAATTAAGATCCTCGAGTCAACTATCAATCTTATATTATGACTCGAATGCTCTTCCAACGAGTATAGTCATCATCGATCATCATCGTCATAATTATCATTAAACTGCGTCAAAATCATGAATTCCCTATAAATTCAATAATGTATAGGTACTTGAATTCGATTAATCGTCGTAATCAAATAATGACAATGACTTCCGGTCCGAGCAACAATCCAACGATCACACGTGACCAACAATCTCTCGGAGCGGCTCTTTAAACCCGTCTGGGTATTATCGATCCTCGATTAAGAGGCGCCACAGCTTATGAGGTTTTACTTGATTCCCGGAACTCCGTCAGATCGCTCTTAAACGCCGGTCTGATTGAAGATGTAAGATACGTTGCTGTCCTGATGTACCGGTGGTCCATGACAGGTCCTCCTCGTCGAGGAATTATTATTATTCACGTAGTACGAGGACTTCCTCATGCTGGTGGAGGATGACATCATGGCTACAGTCTCGTAGTAGCGAAGCTTTCCGCAGCATCTTCCGCTCTTGAGAATCGCCATGAAGCCACGTCGATACTTCTTATTGAAGAAAGCATAGAGTATCGGATTTATCGAGGAATTGCTCGATCCGAGCCACTGGGCTATCGGAGTAGCTATTTGCAAGATTTCCTCCTCCCAGACAGGCGTCTTGCCTCGCAGTTTGATCCTTGCGAAAATAATGTAGAGCGGCAGCCAGGAGAGGACGAAGAGTATCACCACGACCACGAGCATCTTTACGACCTTGACCTTTGACTTCTGCTGTATCCTCTCCATCTGGGCGTCCTTCGTATCCGTCGGGATGTGACGTCGCCATACTTTGATCCATATCAGGATGTAGCAGAGTGAGATCAGTATCATCGGCAAGACGTAGCAGAGCATTAAATTTCCAATTAGGAAGAACAGAGTCTCGTTCTCCTGACGCGGCCACTTTTCCAAGCACAACTTGAGATCCGGATCGTCCGGGTAGATCGGCACCAGATCGAAGTAGAGCAGCCAGGGTGAAGTTATGGTCAGGGCGGCGAACCAGATCGCCACGATCATCACTCTCGCTCGTCGCTTTGTTATTTGACACTTGAACGGCCACCAGATTGCCAGGAACCTGTGAATTCAATCAGAGCAATTAGAATTTGACAGATTTCAGATTTTGAATTACACGGAGGTTTTAATCGATAAAAATAGAAAATACTCTCGCCTTTGCTCGCTATTACTTAATCCTGTATTTAAGTCAGGCCTGGGAATTTATTTCAATTATTAAATATTCTATGTATACCGGGCGTAATAGTTTTATGCAATTTTTCTCTATGGCTATAATTACGTTGGCTGTTATGCGTGTCTTATGGCCACTTGTAGATTATTGTATTTAGTGTGTTGGCTCTCTGTTTGCTTGGCACATGTAAACGAACGTTGGTTGGGCTTGGGAATATTTTTTTCTATTTTATTTTTTTTAAGGCGCTCTGACATACGTGGTAATGTACATTCTCGATTTCGAAAGGAACGCACGTGTTATGCTTGGCTAACCGCAAACTAAGATCAGGTCGTGTAACTTATCTTTATATCAAAAGGTAATTGAACTTTTCGCGTGGTATTGAATTGTAGAAACATATTACATACGTGTTGGCGAGTATTTGTTTTAAAATGTGACCGCGAAATTGATATGGGTTTTATTTTTTATTTTTTTTTTCATCGTATATACTTCGTCCCACATCACTTCCGTTTACTTTTATGCCAATTTTACGTAATACTGTCGTATTTTTTTTTATGTCCTATATCTGCTTTTTTGGTTCACGTTTCATTTCACTTTTTGTATTATATAGAAAGTTTGCTGCTTATTTGTGTCTTTATTCGGTTTTATGCTTTTAGGATGATGCTGAGTGGTTTTTTTTTTTTAATTGAGACTTTACGTAGGGATGCGAAGGTTCCTGCGGAAACAGATGTAAAAAAATTCATGGAAGAGAAACAGACTGGATTTACTGCGAGTAAAGGACGGACGATGAGGATGCCGGGGAAATACGGAAACAGAAAATCATAAGGACATAAAGGTTCAGACGAATTTAATGGAAGGACTTGAGATTCGAAATTTTGGAAAAATACGAGGCGCCTGAACGCTCGTTTGAATTTTAAAGAATGAGATATTTTTCTGGAATGCTTTGGTATTTCCTTCTTTCTTTTTCGTTTTTTTTTCTTTTTTTCATCCGCACTTCCGGTTTTATACGTCTTTTACGATATACTAGTTTTCCTTTGTCCAACGGCGTCCGGTTTATTGATTCCACTTTGCTAGGAACAAATTGGTCGCCTTGTAACCGTTGTGGAATTTCTATGGGGCTGCGCAGATCTATAGATATACACGCAAACCACCCACAAACTTTTATATAAGGGGTGTACACGGAAATTACGAAGAAGGATATAATGCGTATTATGAAAACGTATATATGTATACATATGAAATACTATAGAATATAAATACAATTAGGTCCTGACTTGAATCTTAATGTTTTGATTTATTGGATAATAGGAGAATAAAATATCGATTAATTAAAAGCCTGATCTATATTCAATTGAATGTAAATTACATCAATGTATGGATACACTTAATGGACTGTTATTGTATTCTGAAGTTTATGCTGAATACTTGATGGCGGATTCCGATACCTCACAAGTGAATTTATAAATTTGCAAAACCCTCGAAAAGATTCTCGAGCCTCCGCCATTTAATCTTCTTAATTTAATTTTTGTCTGATCCATCTATTTAACGAACCCTCAAATTATTTTATTAAAATATGCGAACGTTCGATCGTTTTCCCCATTGGATTTAATTGTCTAAGATTTTTTGTACACCCTGTATATTATTGCGTGGGATAACAAACAGCCAAGGGTTACATTTACGTATCCAAATCTTAATTATTTATGTGGTAAAAAAAATTAATGCAGCCACACCTTAACATTGATTTCATTAATTAAAGTGTCAATTCCTTGGAATATTCTTATCCACATCTATATTCTTATCTTCTTGACAATACAAAAATTCCCTAGTACTAGGCTCGTACAGTGTACGGTAATTATGCTGAATTAAAAGCGACACGCATATGATTAATAGTGATCGATTTATCGAGGACAAATGTTATTATTTTTTTTTTTTTAATATACAGATCTCCATTGATTCGTTTCCTTACACCGTTCACACGTTTAATGAGAAACTACGATATCAATCTGAAAACCTTGGATCAATCGTATAACTAACTGCTGATCTATTGTACTCTTGCCGGAATCAAAGAATCCAATGATAAATCAGGCAAAGCAGTGCAAGATAAATCAGTCATTGTTCTTGGATGGTGCTTAATGATTTTCCAGTGTTACGTACCAAGACCATCCTTAATGCAAAGGAATCCGTTATCGAACGCAACGTGACAAGGCCAAAAGAAAAAAGCTGTGCCAAAGAGCACGATGCATTAACGTATTCAAGGTTCTGAAGTCAGTGGGGCAAATGATGACAAATATCAAGAAGGTTTCAGCTGCAAGTATAAAAGGATATACTTGCCCGGTGGTTTAGTATCCAAGAGCGCTTCTCTTGATTCACAGTAAAGAGTTAACAAGCGGTAAAGCGATAATGTGTAAGCTGGTAAGTTTATAGAAATTTTGATTGCAAATGACTATCAGTGTCTTTAGTTAAGTTTACAGAAATTACTATTGCAACTGATTATCAGTCTCTTTAGTTATTTATTTTATTATCATTTTTTACAGATCATTCTTGCTCTTGCCATTGTGGCTGTCACTGCTGCACCTGCACCTGTACCGCCTGCCACAATCTTAGGACCAGTGCTACCACCACAAACTGTACTTCTGGCGCCGCCACCAGTGGTCAAGGTGGTTTCGGCACCGTTGATCTCGTCGGTTCATCCTGGATTTTATCCGCATCCGGTCCATGCGTCTGGTCTTGCATATTATCCAGTTATACCGCATTAACGTAGTCACGTTATTATTGATTTACCTGAGCATGAATATTCGTATCGATATGGCTTCCCCGCGTTTCCATATATTTTAAATATACTTTTTCAATTCTGTACGACTTTGAGCAATTTTTTTCTCCTTGCGTGCTAATAAGTATGCTTTTGTTGGCTTTATGAAATTGACTTTATTTTCGGTGAGCCGACAGACCCGAAAGTAAGAACAATGAACGATAACGTTAATACCGGCACTGTGAAAAAAAAATCTGAATAATAACTATCGCAAATGATGAGGAGAGAAGTATGTAAAAGAATTTTTTTTTGAAAATATTTTTCGTCAAAAATCCTTAGCGCTTATTAAATTGAAAATGTAAAGCTTGCCTCGAGAGAAGCAAAAGATTCTCTCGTACAATTTTAAATGACTGAAAACCCCTGATGATACAATTCTTCATAATCAAGCATCAGGAGTTCGCAAGTCACGCGAAGCTGATAGATAATCAAGTCCTTAAGAGTGTCATTAATTAATTAAATATTAAACATTAGAGATGGGTAGGGTGAATCAGACCTCAATGAGACTTCTCGAATTACAATAAAAATTTTATTAAAATTCCGTGTAATTGAAGGGGGCTGGGGGAAGAACGATGATCAGGTTGATGATTCAATAATGGGACAATTTTGTGGGATGACATAAAAAAGTAGAAATAAAACACGAAAGTTCGTATGGCCGCATGATGATGTCTCTTTAACGAGAGATGATGTTAAATTTTTTTTTTGGTCTGTCTTTGTGAAAGACAGTTTGTTGCGCAGTCCTGGGAAAGGGGGGGGGGGTCTCAAGTTTTTTTTTGATCCATACGAGACTGTCTAATGAACTCCAACAACACCATGATGACCGTTTATTACGGTTCTGGTAACGATGGGAACAGCGTGGACGACCGGGGCAACGGGTTGAGCAACGACATGTGTAGCAACATGTGCTGGTACAACACTGATTACGTTAGGAGCGTGGATTGGTCCATGTCCATAGACGACCGGTACGCCGGTATGACCTCCAGGAGCAGCAACAGCGAGGGCCAGAACGGCGGCGAGAACAGCCTGTACCACAATTTAAAAGAATCGTGTTTAGAGATCTTATAGCGATTCCAGACTGGACTTAGTGTTTTGGTAACTTCTGTGTCTGTGCGATTTGATTCGTTTCTGTGCGATT
>JARQSV010000722.1:412231-452418 GCA_030142285.1 Calameuta idolon | reverse complement strand
TCTGTGCGATTCGAGTGTTATTGTCTGTAGAGATCGAAGAATTGTGAACCAGCTTTGCGACTGATCAAGAGAGCACGTGGGCAACGTATGCGTCAGTGTGTATTTGCCTTTTCAAAAAATGTCAAACTGCATTCCATCTTGCTGACTTACAAGCGGAGAAATTGCCATTTAAACTATGGGCTTGGTGTTGGCTAACAATGTGCATGCTTCAGTGATTTTGCCTAGACTTTTGTGACCCGAGTTCGGAGAACGTTTAAGTGAATGTGAAGGCACGATTGTACAGTTCGTTATAATGGCACGGAATGTTTTTACGAAATTTCGAACTTTTGAATATTTCTTTTGATCGGAGTCTTACTAATTACAGGCGAATCTTTGAATTTTCAATTCGTGACTAATTTTACGAAATATTTTTATACGTTGCTATCCTGAGGAATGAGAGACATTTTATGAATTTCTTAAAAGTTTCTCAGTTCAATTCGAATATTGAATTGTGATTTTGGAAAATTTGAAAAGTGATTCTTTGTTGCGTCAAATGGTATTTATCATTGATTATTTAATATAATTTTTTGTCTTACCAACTTGAACATGTTGAATGGATTGGTGTAGTTTACTGCTTGGAAGTGAGTAAGCTTATGCTACCACTGTGCGAAGCCGGGATTTTATACCGATTCTTAAATTAAAAAATCGAATCCCAACCACGTGAGTAAATTTGGTCACGTGGGCCAATGAACTGCATGACGAAGTAATGCGAATAGTTGAGTCAGCCGGTTTTCTTATGGTGGGAGTTTGAATGACCAATAATTTTCAAGCCCCTGTGCAAGCCTGGACGTAGCCAGCCAATCAACAACCCTGACAATTGAACTGTAACGTATTTCGCAATATTTGAGACTTTTAACCCCTTGGATCTTGAGAAAAAGGTTGTTGGGAAACTTACTGATGAAACTCCTCGAGATATGGCATAATGTCTTGAAAATTGACAAAATTTTTTTTTTTTATTTCTTCGTTCTTACGATCATTCAAGTTCGTACGGTACCTTTCAAAAAAATGGCCTATATCGTCTTTCATATTTTCCAATCGCAATAAGATCGGACTATTTTTCAAGAAGATCAATCTAGTCGACCACGTGCGATATGTATAGTCTAATACATTATCCTAGAATCTTTTCAATTTTGGAACGCGATAGCGCAACGTCGGTCAACAAAGATACCTTATATCCAATGAATAATTTCGCATCCAATTTTAGCTTCTTTGATCATGATCACTGTCGATTGACTAGATCAGTCAAGCTCTTATTTATAATTCCAATAAATCAAAATCTTTCTACCGTACCGACCATCTGAATTCCAACTGCTAAATAACAGCGACAATGCAACAACAAATATTTTCTACTGTGTACAATTACATTTGTTTTCCATTAACAACAAAAGACATATGAAAAGTTAACTGTACCAATTTACCTGAATCCCACAGATATTCACTATATCAATAAGCATTATCTACCGAATGTACATACATTAAATTATTAGTGCCATTAGATCGATAAATATGTTTTTACATTTTCTGCCAATTGGATAACCTGATACTCTGTTTTGTAAATAAAAATTCATCACTCAGGCTAACCCCTAATAAAAATTAAGTAATCATCATCAATCAAAGATTACGCGAACAGCCAATACATCTGCATACTAAATGTATTGGCAAAAGTCGTCAGAATTCGAATACACGTTAATTCATCCAGTTCGTAACGTCGATCCATGATACCTTTGGCGCCATCAGCTGTTCGACAAAAGATAATCGAAGAATAAAGAATTAAGATACCAAGTGACACTTGGAGTCAAAGGACAATTAATTCGTCAAGTGATTAATCGAAAGTATCGTTTCTCTTAGATATCAAAGAAAAAGTAAATTAATTTCATAAGACAGAACTCCTGTCTTCAGCTTCAAGTAAATTCACTCTGAGTCGTTAATATCGTTCAGCGTGATTTCGCTTGATCTCTGCCCATTCAATTTCTTGGCCAAGAAATTACAGCCTTATGGCACGAAGAACTATTTCCCTATGTTAATTCTTTGTCTCTCTTTCTCCTTAGCGATCCACAGGTACATCTGATTGTCAGTCTCAAGAATTTGTGGAAGCTCCTCGACTCCAGCAATTCCTCAAGTATTCTCAAGAGTTCGATAAATTTTACATCGGAAAAGTCTGTTCCTTTTCGCCTCGTTCGAAAGAACTTTGATCTTCCACCTGTAGCACATACGGCAGCGTTATCAAACTTTTGATTAGTGAAATTTTTAATTTTTTTTTTTGCCAGTTACCACAACTATTTTACTTGCGAACCTCTTGATTTCACTCTTTGATCATCTCTCACCAGGAAATAGTATCAGGCTCATAGTACACGTATTTATAGCAGATCGATACAGTTGATATATGATACTGATTGGTCATACAATGGAAGTCACCTTAATATTTCATTCTGTACGTTCTTGCAAGATCGTCTTTATAGTTTTAGTCATAAGCAGCTATGGCTTTTTTTTGCATCCATCAATCATTCGTTTGTTAAGACTCATCTTCGGTAAAGCACAATGACTTGGATTTTGGTGAAGTGTTCAGTGAAGTATAAGATATTTTTTTAAATTCACTTACTTTACCTATGTGGCTAAATTAATGTTCTTAATGGTTGTTTTTTTCTTACATTGAAAAAAAAAAATACATTTCTTATCCGCTCTATATACATGTAAGTAATTGATAACGATCTTTACTTTGAGTTCAGGCTGGAGTATTTTCTTTTTATGCGTTTCTATTATCGCCAAAAGTACGTACCTGTCTAACGAAACTGCCACAAGACTGTATACAGAGGCAGCTACTGAAACACCCTGTATATACGGAACGGTTTTGCACATAAACCATCCCAGTATCCATGCTGAAACAGAGAAGACTTTTTAGTAACGTAATAAATATGTAAGAAATAAAAATTATATTAGCCGCTTCATAATTATCTAATTACTCCTGGATTGACAATTATACATGTACTGGTAAATTATAATTACTCATTAATGATATCATTCGAACGAATAATAGCATGATACAAGCCATAGAAATATATTGATAATTGATACAAGCAAAATAATACAATTTTTATACAAGCGTTATGGGAAAGTCTAAATTTCTAAGTAATAAAAAAAATGAAGCTGTGAATTTCAATTAATAAATTTTCAATTTCATCCCCTAAAAACTATTCCAGCTTGTAAAATTTACTCCTAGTTTTTGGCGCATTGATTTTCTTTTTTTTTTTTCAATTTCCAAAAGGTACACGACCTGCTTTAAATTCATGTATCATTTCTCCTTTCATATCTGATACACATGGAAATACATATTTCTCCATATTGGTTTGGGTCGTGACCTTTGAAACTTATCATGCTGCCTGTACGCGTATTGCATATATACATATTTATTGTTTGATTCATTTTACGTCCGTTACCGAGTACGAAGGATTGTGTGAAGTGAAGGGCACTTGCTGCATAGAAAGGTAATCTCAATCAGCGATCGAGCGTTAAGTGGGTAATTATGCGACCGAATACGTAATCCTGACTTTCATAAGAAGTCTGGAACTCCTGTGGGATGCATACATCTTTATATCTTGAATCATAGTTGTAGATATGCGAATAACGTTAAGGCTCCACCACACCGCTCGGCATTAAACTCGTATGGATTAGTCGTTATTAAGTTATAAGAAAATTAAAGTCAATTTATAAAAACACTTATAACACTCGCTGCTAAATGATCCATAGTAAAAAAAAAAAAAAAATATGCCACGATCTAAGATAAATTATTTAACCAGATAATAATTCTCGATCTGTGATCTAATCCTATATTACTTATATCGATTGGTTATTTACAAAGAGCCAAACATCATAAATACACAGATTGAGTAATCGAAAATTTTTTAAAAATATCTTTCGGTCCCATGGCGAATCTCGTTTTTTTTTTAAAATCAGATTTGTAAAATAAATATGTCTATTCGAATCGATTAAGGTCATCGAAGACTGATCAATAACCCTGATAATATTATCGGAAAGGTGCCATAATCTCGATCAAGACTGAATCTTGGCACATATAAATGAGATGATTTTCATGTAAGACATTTTTCTAATATCAGATCGGTCGAGAGTTTATGAAAAAAAAAAAGTACTGATAAAAGATTCAATCGATATCGTCGACGCGTATCGATCGATCGATATGATTGAGTGTCTCTGGAATATTACGTTTGGATATATCCTTTATACGTAGAACCGAAGTATATTGATTTCGAAAGTATATCCGATGGTCCATGGAGCCTGGAAAAACGATCTAATTCTAATTGGACAGTTACATTGGCACGTGTGGGTGTTTGGAGAATATATGAGTACCCTTGTGTTACTTGCACTGGGGCCATATGTTATCGACTATTTTCACCCTATATAAGCTACAGCGCTTTTCATATTCACATCGTTGAATATCTGAATGCCCTATATATATATATTTTTCTCTTTCAAAGCATGTATATATATATATCTTGATAAAGCATATATATATATATATATCTTGATACAGCAAGAAACATTATCATGGTCTTATGAAGTGGCTATTACTTCAATAAACTCGTTAAGTGCTCTTGTTGTTCTGCCTGGCTAAAATGGTGGAGAACTACCCAGACTCCCGGTAGGATTAATCTGCAGATGTCTAGAGGACGTAGTGAGAGTTGAGAGAATTCAAAAAAAAAAAGGCATTATGTAAAAAAGAGATAGAGCGAAGGAAAAAGGACGGAAAATATAAACGAAGTAGATAGCAGTCACGATACATAATACCGTATGAAAAGATTTGATAAAATAAGTAATTCCGATAATTCGTATCCTTGAAAGATTTGCAATATGCAAAATTTTCAGCATATAAAATACATGGGGTTGTGTAAAGTTTTAAACGTTTATATATAATTATTGCAATATATAAGTACCTGAGCAGTATTCAAGTATCGTAACGATACTGGTAGCTCAAGTATCCACAGCAGCCTGTACAATTACGAGATTTCTTCAAGCGATAACGAAGGAATAGCATTGTAATTTAATGATAAGGTACGAAACAGCGTTTATCAAGTTTCTACAATCGTCTACTGTGCCAATTAATTACAGGTATAGAAATCAATGAGCGGTAGGTCAGTAACAATATGGCGTCTACGTGGTACCTCGACGCTCCTTGTCGTGTGCGAAGAGATAATCGTAAAGGCCATGGTGGTGCCATAGCGCACCGAAGAGGTAGGATTTACGTAATTGTTCAGTTACGTAATAACAGTGCCATTTTCGGCCGTAATTTCTTCTGCACACTCCCACATTACCTTTTGCATAAATAGAAAGAAAAAAAAAAAGGATTTGGTTGAAAAACGTAAAAAAGTATTAAAATTATATATATATATATATATTATTAATCTAAATAAACAACATGTGTGTATCTATATATTTTACGATATTTAATTGTGACACGTGATTAAAGAATTTAATTAATTTTTGGTAGATCATTGAAATCCTCTACTGTTTTATCCGCGTCGGTTTTCTCCATGGCCATTTTCAAATTCACCGGAAGTACATTACACCAGGACCTTGCCCGAGCTCGTATCTTGCATATGTAGATTTTTATGTACGCTTTCAGACTATACATACTGCAGGATACTTTCGTTGCAGTGGTTTTTAGTATTTCAGTATCCCGGATCCAGGAGAAGTTTTAAGGAAGCAGTCGAGTTAGGCGAACCGTGAATTACACGTAGATTCCCTTTGAAGCGAACGACGCGCGTTATGATACGCGGCTGATATAACGTTACGTGTACGTAAATTCAATGTATATTTAAAGTATATATATATATTTAATTATAAAAAGTATATGCACTTTTAAAATTGCCTATACGACCTACATATGTTACATTTTAGCAACATAGCGTTTACCGTGTCCTGAGTATGTGTCATTATTTTACTATATTGACTGTACCCCATTAACACTGCGTGAGTATATTTTAAAATCCTATAGAAAAAAAAGGCTTGTTTTCATGAACCCTATAAAGCCCAAGGCTCCCGGTGCCTGCGCGTGGCTCGATCGAAAGCTGGATTAATTTTTTGGAAGTACGTATTTAAGAGGGGGGTGGGGGGAGGGGGGTGTAAAGAGAGGGACGATCGACGGAATCGAACTTAAATTTATCGAAGGCTTTGGCAGGTCTCGTTCTTCGTGAATATTTTTTTCGTAGTCGAAAATTTATAGGGACGAAGTCGAAGGATGAAATTGCCTGTAGAGTTAATAAGCCAAAATTTGTATTATCGATTATTGAATATAAAAAAAAAAAATTGATATTTGTTATCCCAAAAATTTAATCCACATCCAGCATCCCTTCGACCGATAATAATATTTTTCAGGCTCCGCTTGTCTTGTAACTTTGAAACAATCGCTATTATTCGTACAAATTTATCTCAGCGGTTTTATTATCCCGTATCCATTGGTACAGCAATATAATCTCGTGTAACCGCAGAGCATTGCGCAACGCACGCAATTCACGTTTCACGCATACCGTATGACTGGTGCCGAGTTAGATCAATATATAGGTATACGTTGTAGAGACAAAGATCAGGACCAGTTTAATGTATAAATATGCTAAGATAATTCCATGATCAGTCTTATGTGATATTTGAATAATTTCAGTAACACGAATAATATTATACAATGTAAGCTTGAAAGGCGACCGACGCTTTTAATTATTGATAAAGTAATTAAAAATGTCAAATTGACGTAATACCGTGTCAGTAATCTATTCGTGTCTGTCGTACGCAGACAGAACGTTATAAATAGAAACGTTACAGTACATTTGAATAATCGTAAAGGATGACGAGCCTTGAAAATTGCGAAAGCACGTCGATTCGCAATTTTTTTCCAAAGATAAGTATATTTACGAGGATGTAAAATATTTTTGGAAAAATATATCTATAATTATAGAAAAAAAATATATATATATTTTTTTTTTATTCGCCATACCCACGTTAACCCTTTACGGACCAAGGGTATGGGTATATCGAGGTACTCTATTGGGTCCCATACAATATCCTTAACTCAAAGGATTAAGGGATACGACATGAGATACATAGGTCTACCGTAACTCGGTTATTTACGAGTTTAAAGTAAAAACACGAAAATCTAATTATAAATCTCTGATAAAAAAAAAAGAAGAAAAAAGAAGTTTCCTTGTAACCCTTCCGCGATACAAAAAGTCCTTTGCCTAACCCGTGCGCCATGATTAAAAAAACCTAAAACCGTCTCGAATCCCTTTTCCACGATTATTTAAGATTTAATGCTAAAAGGTTTCATACGAAACGATGTAGACTTTACATATACACGATAGCATCGTAGCCAAAGTTCTTGGTGAAGTCATGCAAATTTTAAGCCGGAATGACAATTTTTTGTCTTCGTATACAAAGGGTTGCCAACGTAGAGTCACGAAAAAAAAAACAAGATGAAGAGCAGCTCTTGTCAGTGGCGCAAGGTTACCCTAATGCACTTTCCACACTGCAAACTGCAACCCGAGCAGTGTCATATAAGAACATTACGGCAGCCTTGAAAATGACGCCGAAGTAAATGATATCCTCCACGTGGGAAAAGCCAAGGGCGACTTTCACAATGGATAATCCTCCCCCCCCCCCTCTCGCCCTCCACCGGAAATCATCCCCATCTACAAGTCTTATCAATAATGCAACTTCGGATGAATGCAGCTGCGAACAGACCAGACGTTCCTGTTTCGTATCAGCGCTTTCGCAAATCGTCAATCTTCGACCAGACGTGGAGTTTCCGGTTGGTATCAGATTTTACGGTCCTATTCATAACGCCTAGGGACGCGATTGGTTATAGAAAAATTCCATCAGTTCACAGGAAATAATACGATACGCGAATTTCAGCGTTCGCCAATACGCTTGGCGCTCTGGTACCATAAGCGAAAAAGATAGCGGCTATACGAGAGGTTACTTTGGCACTGATTATATTGATACTGGAGGATACACCGGTATCGTGTATATATATGTATATATATATCCACGTATCGTAAATGGCATTATGCTCTCCAGGATAAATTTGTCGACCTTGACCGTGAACCTGGTTATATTCGACAAAGTGAAAACGTCATTGCGAGGGAGGCTGCTAGATAAGAGTTGCAGAATGTGCTGGATGTTTGAAATGCGCCACTGTCTGGTCAGGATATTCACTCCGTTGGAAAACAGCCCTTAGAATGTCGCTGGCGTTCTCTGCATTCGTAATCAGTATTCTCTGTACTTGCGCATTCTACGTGCAAACCTAAGTAAAGTTATTGCATTTGCATAGAGCGACGAAGGGATTCATGGGGATGCTGGGAATTTTTGACATTTTTCATTTTTGACTCATGGACCATTTCGAGAAGACGTCGTCGTTAGGTATCGCGAAAAGTTGACCGTCCGGGTGAATTTTTTTGGTAATCGCTACAAGGTCACGATCTTGTCTCGTAAAAATTTTGGATTGAAAAAAAAAAAGGATCTACAAAGAAATTTATCGCGAAAGTTTATTTGTTACCTGGAATCTGTATATCCATTTGAATTTCACTTTAAACGCGAATTACACTCGTATATTTGGTATGCCTGACGTAAATCCAGTGCAAATAAAAGCACAGCTCTGTCTACATGCACGAGTGTCTACGAGTGCATCTTTATATATAGATATATAGTGTGTGGGTACTCATGCGAATTGTCTTGCTAACATATGTGCATTTAACGTCCATGCACGTGGGGACGCTATGCGTCTTGGCGCTCGTCATGTCGCAATCGCTTGGTAACTACGTGGGTTTATGATTGGCGTAAGTGACGTATCGGTTTACAATATCATCAAGCGACACTGTTCAGCGTGCATAAATTTACTTCGGGTACGTCGTGATAATTTTCAACTGATAAGAAACGAGTTTTGCATTTAATACAAAGTTACGTCGAGCGATATGGTTTCGCGTAATTTCAAGTGTCACGTCGAACTGAATTTTCTGGATTATTTTTATAATGCATCTACACACCCCTCAAATCCCTAGAAAGATCACGATTCGGTTGTGACAATGGCAAATCCTTTGTTGAGAAATTCCTTCGAACTTCATCACTCGTAATTAGATGATATACTGGTTGATATAATTTTCAAAAACATGGAAATACGTGAATCCCTAATTTTACGTCGGACATTTTTTTTTTCTGTTTCAGAATCCAAAAACACCATAATCAGCATTATCTTGATACTTTCGAGAAATGGATAAGGGCACGAGATAGCAATGATATTATAATATCGAGAAGAGCGTGACGTCGTAAAAAATGCAGCCCTCGAGCTGTACATTCACGTAGGAGCCGGAGTAACGTTTGATAAGGATTGCCGGTAAGGTAGGGATCTGCAGATTATTTCATGCGTATAATTTAATAAATTTCACGTATCTCAATTTGATTGTCCGGGATTCTTTATTTTCGTAGAAATTGCTAAAAATTGGGATTCATCCTAAAAGTATATACGTATGTATATCGGTACTATCAGATGTAATCAGAAAATAGGACGTTGGATTACGGTTGGTCTTTGCTGTTTGAAGATATCTTACCCGAAGCTTCAATCTTCGGAGGAAAAACGAGGTGGGCGGGCGGGGGGTGAAAAAAAAGGTCACATTTATGGAATCACCAACGACAATCAATTGCTCGAAATCTGTTATCGGCGAAATCCAAAATTTCTTAAAATTCAATATAGGCTCTAACGTGGCGATCGAAATAAAGGCATAATACGTAATGAAAGCTTGAGGAATTTGACCCAAATAGAAACTACGATTCCCGGTAACCTAATTAACGGACCCGGTGACTTACTTGCTCGTAATCCTAACACTGGAATGGAACGCACTTCCCTAGGGACCTTTTGCCCTCCTTACCCCTTCAACCTTCACCTACGTGTGTCTCCCCTCCAGACTAAATTCTCTCGATATCCCATCGCTGGTACTTTAAAGGATTCGTATCAGCAAATTTTTTTTATCGCTCCTCGATAATACGACAAATTGGTCCTTTCGATAAAGCAATCGTCTTTCCGTGATCGAACGCTTTAAAGAAATCATTTTGACGATGGTTCAGAACAGGAAAAAAGATAAGGGCATAGTTTGGCGGATTTTTTATTTTTTAAATTTACGTATTTAAAATTAATAAAATTTATACAATATTTTTACTGTATATAATACAATATATTATACATGTGTATATATATATATATATATATTGTCACCGGATTTCGATTTGACATATTCAATTCTTTTTGTTACGTTTTCGATCCGTTGCTCGCTCTGTATCTCTTCCTCTCTTGTGCTCCGCACTATTTGCCTGCCGCTTAATCCGACCCTGTCCAGCTCAACCTGGCAGCCTGACCGGTCGCGCATTTCCGTAACCGTCCGTTCTCGTTCGTAAATCCAGTTGCGTTTGCTGATTTTACGCGACCCCAAAGATCAGCACCCACGGTTGCGTTTCTCGATTTTACGCGTCCCCAAAGATCGAGAGGATCCGTTAAGTTATCGCAGCATCCGATAGGTTCCGTCGGAACTCTCGTTTTGCCGGATTTGGGCCTAGTCGACCCCGACTCCCAGGTCATACCGGCTCGCCAGTTTCCGGTGAAAAAAAGAATTGGCTGGCGCCCGGCTGAGTTGCGGATGGACCGGACGAAGGTAACGTAGATCAGTTCTACGATTTTTCGTTATCGGCATCGAGTTAAGAAAACACGTTGCAATACACATACACTGTATCTCTTATAAGTTCATATATAAGTACCACTTATGCTTATTGAAAAATCCTCGTATGAAATTCCATACAGTATATAATGAATATGCCCATATAGGTATAGATTAATAAATTTGTGTTTTCTAGGGCGCGAGTAATGCGTTTCGAGATTTTTTTTTTTTTCACACGTAACAGATACTCTTCAGGATTTCCATTTTCAACATAACGCTTGACCTTGAACGTGGCTTGCGCCGTGTGTTCAGAATGCGAAAGCTTCGTTACTCTTACGTGCGCGGTACCAGTCGACGAAGGTTGTCAAGGCAAAGCTGCCAATCTAGACACGTATGATGCAAGGGTAACCTAATGGCCTCAGATTATACACCCTAGAAACCCATTAGCATGGCTTTATAACGCATTTACGTGCACCGTTGGTATCACTGATCTTACAGCATAAACGATCCGCAGAAGACAAACTTTACCCTGTAGGCAATTTTCGAGGTGATATCGTATGTTCAATGAAATGTCTGAAAGAGAAATGCCAAAGGGATGATCTGCCGAAGGACTGAAAAAAAAAAAGGATCTAAGAATATATGGAAAGAAAGTTTTTTTTTTCCGACCTCTATAAGGGTTTATGGTCCATGATAAATATTGAAACAAGATTTTATTGAATCAGGATGATCGAATGCTGTGTTTGACGATTTTTATAAATTTTTCATATATTTTTTTTACCAAGGGTGAATTTTCAGTACAATCTTCTCTTTCACGAGATTCTTAAGGGTGTCTTACGCTCTTAGGCGAACAAGGCTGTTCGGTACGATTCGACCAGTGATTTTTGGTAATATGGATATTTGGAATTTTTTTTTTCATTCCATATAACCTGTATTGATATACACGTTATATTTGGGGTTACGTATCAAGTTTGATGGATTGGATGCTCGATTGATTTTCTTCTCGAGTAAATGTTCGATTGAAAGAAATGAAAATTATTTTCCATCCGAACGATTCTTTTTTTTGGCTCGCTGCCTTTGTTTTCTCGCACGTCGATATCCCTGTCTTTCTGGAAGGGTAAGGAAAATGGGGTAGATTATTCGTATTTGCAGGGTGGAAAAACGGTAGGCGTTAGCCTGGCAACAGGAACCTTTAGGCTATATGGGCCCAGGTTACTGCATCATGTATTTAGGTCACCCGCAATATTCTCTTCTGTTTTGTTGTAAGCCTCTCTTCGTCGAGAAAATGCCTGATATTATCTGGGTCTCTGTAAGGGTGACCAACCCTTATCCGCGATAAGGTAGTTCGCAGTATTACAGAGGCAGGGGTTGCTTCTTGAAAAGTTGGTAAACCAGAATTGAGACGAGGATCAAGGGGTTATCTGTATACCTTGACGGATCAAGATCCAAGATGAAAGGGGGGGAACCAAAGAAAAGAAAAAAAAAGAATGAGTTAGCTATCTCCTTCGTATCCTTTCTGTCGGTAGAGTTATAGCCATGCGCAAATTTAATCCAAGAATCCTCAAAGTTGTGACGTTAATTGATGAATCCTGATTTATTAAATATTTCGAAAATTCACAGGGTGACTCATCCTCGTAAATAGACATACAATAAGAGTGATGCTTCTTCCGCAAAGTAAATTATCAGGATTTTTCTTACTCACTTCGTTCCATCTAGGCCTAACCATCCTATTATCAAATATTTACCCCATTCAGTATATCTATGTATCTTTTTGAATGGGCGTCCAACGCGAATGAGGCCTGGAAATTATTGTGCCTTAACGACGATCCACGTTATTTCAGTTTTTATTCGACATTTTTTTTTTACTCTGTCGACCCTCCAGAATTTCATATTTTCACTGATGTCATGCCGGCTGGGTTCCTTGTACAGGAAGAAGCAGGAACCGTTTTTACAGACTGATAACGTAAGATGATTAAGATGACTTTTTCTAAAGTTGGTCCTGAACAATTTTTGTTGAGATTTATTATACCCAGCACGATTCAACCCCTTTAGTCACAGCGTATCAGTTGGGTTACGATTTTTTTTTTAATTCGGCTTTATAAAATTTAAAAGTCAGTTCTCAAAGTCCTTTAGTAACTTTTATTTTACGTGATTTAGTCTTTTAAGGTCTCACCGGTAATTTACGAAGAGACGTTAATGATAACTTTGTGAATACAGAAGGTGCTGTAAATGAATAAAAAATGGTTAAATATCTGTTTTCACAGATTATGCGACCACAGCGACTAGAAGGATGGAAATTGAAAATGAGACGTTTTTCGAGTCGTTGAATACGAATCTGAACTCAACTCACTTAGGTCTCCCATATTGGATGCGCCATTTTGAATGTCTGAATACCTAAGTTTAGATTCGTAATCAGCGACCCAAGACTATCAAATTTCAAGTAAATCGTGTAGAAGTAAAATTGGATGTTTCAAAGGGTTAACAGTTGTGGAGATAATATGACAAAGATCCCAATCCGGTACATCACATTCTGTCGATTTTCATTCTAATAAGATAATCACTTTATAGACGTCAATTATTTTCGGTAAAATTTATTTCGAGTCTAACAATAAGTCTGTCAGCAGAATGTTTATGGCTGACCTAACCGAGATGGTTCGCCGGTGTGACACACCAAGTTTTTAAAGATTTATCACATAGAGGGTTGTCTTTAATTTATTTAGAGAATAGATGCTGGTTAATTGTATCACATACTATGGTCCACTGGGTGTCAGAGAAAAAACTTATTACAAGTAGGAAAAAAAAAAGTTACTCGACGCGGCACATGACAAGTGCGAAGGTCCTACCGCTCCCGAGAGAGCAATTCCACCCTTGAGAGAGTAGTCAGACAGAGAGAGAAAGAGAGAGAGAGAGAGAGAGAGAGAGAGAGAGAGAGAGAGAATTTTGAAAAAGTATGAAAATAAATTTTATCAGTAATTTCATAAATTTACAATTAAATCTATACCGTACGATATTCTGTATTCTCAGCTTTCCTTTGAATATTGATAATGTACTTATATCCTTACTAAACAGGCACTAATCATTATTTAAATAAAATCAAGTGTCACAATAAAATACACAATATAAATGAATATCCCAATTATTTGTCTCTCCCCGCGATATCTCTACTGAGATAACATTTTTTCAATGAAACATTAAGTAAAAATAAAAACTTTAGATAACATATCCTCGTATACCCGGTTTAACGTTTCAAGAGTGTCTGTCTCTCTTTTTTTTTCTATCTAATCCAAACAAAAACCGCGTACCGAATGCTCCCATTTAAATTCGTTTATCATACACAATTATTCCCACGAGGCTTATAAAGTCCAAAACTTTCATATATACAAAACGAATTGGTAACATGGGATAAAGATGGTAACGATCTCACGCGTCTCCCACGTACGTTACAGCGTTACAAGTTATTTGAAATTTTTATAATTTTGCGAACCTCCCCCACCTCCCCAATCCCAGAGAAAGATTAGCATTCGCGTTGGCCAATGACCGATAAAAAATTTGTAAAACTTGTACGTAGAATCCTCAATGTGCATATTGATATCTGAGGTATGAGCATGTAATAAAAAATAAAAAGAAAAAAAGTTGAACTTAATAATAAAAGCAAAGGAATCTCAACGTCAAATCGAATATCAAATAATAATTTAATCACAGCCAGTCAGGTGCATTCTCGGCAAGTTCTGCATTGGCCGATCGTAAAAGCGGACAGCTAGGGAGTTTCAGTAGGGGAGCCCCAATCTAGGGCAGCCCGGTTTACCCCTTACTGTAGAGTATTCACCCCGCGACTGCGCAAGAGGCCTTACGGGGTGCACTGCCCCGGTTTCGAATGCCTTCAAGGTCTCCCAGTCCTTACATAACCCTCTTTTCCTTTTCGGTCACATAACGCGAGACCTTGTAGAGCAATAATCGAAAAAATAAAAAATAAAAAGAAAAAAGTCAATATCAATCAATATCATCGGTACGAGTATAAAAATCGTGTATAACCAGCTAAGCGGCAACTGGCCTTAAATAAACATAACCAAATAAATCACAAATGCACGTGCTCTGTCATTAACGATTATTAACTTTGAACAAGTGGCGCTACCGATACGCTGATGCTGGTGTATAGATATAGGTATATATGTAACGAAAAGAAAATTTCATACTCGAAATCATTTACAAAATTCGATTCGCGCCCAGGTCGACAATGGGATGTGTGACATGCGTGTGTCGTGTGGACACGTGTCAAAATTTGTTATTTTCAAGGATACGCGAGAGGGACCTACATGTGTGTACACTTTTAATAAAGCGTCGATGCGTGAAAATAGGAAATTGTATGTAGCTTCATGAATATCGTAACGTCCCTTTTTTTTATTTCTTTTTCTTTTTATCTTGTTCAACTGACAGCCAGTGGCGATTGGTTGGGTGCATTGGGACGAAGAGGTGACGGGGTTGAAGCAGAGAGGTAGTGACCTAGTACAAGTGACCGAGATGCATGACCTGGATACCGGTACCGTACAGGTGTCCCACTGCCCTCTAGCCCAAAAAACCAATAGAACAAGTAGAATCCAATGACGGAAGGACGAATGACTGATGAAAGTGTCAGTGAGTGTGAAGGCAGAGGGGGATGATTGGAAGCTGATAAAAAGGATGCTGCGTGAAGATCAGTGGTGCCGCCAGGAGCAGTGAGCTTCAACGAAGTACAGATCGTTACTGCTTTTCGAAACTTGATTTACTTTCTTGGCCAATCAGGCACGTGCGATTAGGTGCCAAAAGTGACAGCCGAGATTTTTTGACAGGTAAATATTTGAGAAAACTAAGGCGTCCTGGTGGATCACAGATAGACTCGGAAGCCGATTATTTTTATTCTATCAAAATGATATTTGTCTTGAACCCCGAAAAATTAATTCAACCCCTATTTTTTATTATTGATTTTTTTTTATTTGACCCTTTTTCCTAGGATAAAAATTATCTGGGTGTACACTATTGTCATTAAAAATTTAGACGCGGATCGTCAGTGTCATTAAATTTCATTCTATTGAGAAACAATATCCCACAGTAAAGGCAGTGTTCTCAATTGCAGTAGCGACAGTGAACTATAATTTAAGAACTAGTTCACAACCTTAAGGACACATTAACTCCACGAACAAGGCTAAAGCTTGTCGCTAGATAATGCAGCATTGAAAACAACCCCCGGCGCCACAGTAGCGAATCGTAAATCAGACTTCACCCTTGGCCAAGCAAGCAAAAGCATAAATCCACGAATTCCTCTATAATGGCGAACCAATGTCAATGCCAGGATCAGCAGTTTATATTGCAATCGGCAGTACCAACATTCACCAGCGATATACAACAGTAGCGATATCGTCCGAAATTACGAAATACGTAAACTCCATCTCGCGCAATATGCATCCCACATGAATTTCATCCTCACTCCGAAACACACGCGCGTTTGGAATTCCTATTGAAGTAAAACTCTCAAAGTAAACCAATCGGCCAGAATTCAAGTGCTTTATGATCTTTCCATTTTTATCAGCCAAATTACCAAGACCCAATAGAATCGCTACTGTCTCTACGAAACGATCCTGATCACTTCCAGCAAGGTCATCCCCCGTGATCTCAGGTCGAAAATCGACCGGGTGCATAGGTCATCCTATACCTAGGGACAAAGGTTAAACGCGCTATCTATCTAAGCTGAATGCTAGCTACAATCGAGACTGGCAGCACTAGGCAGGTATCTGTCTGTGACCCAGATGCGTAATTATCTTCTCACGAGGCACGACCTTGGACAGGCCAGGTCTGAACTGGGCCATGTCTCTGTCTGCATACCAGCCTACCTAACTATACCTGACCTAACTGTCAGCCTACCTGACTGAAATGTCAGCTTAACCTAGCTCGGAGTCACTCGTCTTACTTACAGCATCTTTCCAAGGCAATGTCACCTGAATTCGTTCGACCTCGTCTCGTCCCCTTCGACCCGGTCAACTTCCGCTTCCTAGTTGCCAAAGACTCTTTACGTATTTCAGCGGCGTCTACCGTCTAGCATCCACTCCTTAGAAATCGACTACCACGTTGGCACGAGAGCACAAACTTTTTCGACAAATCAAAGATCTTGCCGAAGGAAGAAACTCTTGGAAGTAACACGATAAAGGATAAGAGTTATTCCTTTTATAAATTCGAAAGGTAACGAACCTATGGCATATTATCGACACGTGTATGGATTTTTACTTGAATAGAAAAAAAAATTTTTTTCCTCTTTTTTTTTTAGAATATATATCGTTCGTGGTGCACTGACAGATCCAAGAAAGATTTTCGGTCGAATGATCTTTTTGAGGTTAAAACTTTTTCAGTAAATTCATACGAAAAGGGAACCTTATGTATATTACTTGCAATACCAAGATGGCGCTTGGTACCATTTACCTTTGACAGACCCGTCCGACCGTACGGATGTCTTTTGCCCTATTTCGTTTAAGGGAAAGAATTATTCCCCCCCCCCGTAAAATTTGCTCTCCCGGCAACCCTTGGGGTCATGTGGGTCATCGAATGCTAAGGTAAACGTGCTGAAAAGGAAAAGGAGGTCGCCAAGTCGATGGGTTGAGATTGTTCAAGGATACTTCCTGGCTGGGTCATAGGACATTGCTGCTACGTGGGGGTGGATCGTTCTCAGGTAAACCCGTTGCTGCTCCGGTGACCAGGTTGAACTCCGACCACCCAACCACCCACCCACCCACCTACCTCTAAATCATACACCATCAACTGGGACGCTGACCCACTTAATTTACCTGTATATATGCAGTGTCTCAAGAGTCATGGAACTTGGAAATAAAAAATTTCATCCCCCAAGTATAATCAAGTACAAAGTCCTTAGACTTTGGAATATCGGGTATGGTTGTGCGCTATGATTTAATTAATTAATCGCTGCGATAATACCGTCTATAAGGATACAAAATCTCTTTGAAATTATTCATCCCTAAAATCATTAATTATCGATAGAAACAAAATCGACCATCGAACACCCCTCAAGGTTTTCTCCCTCGTACCTCGAAATAGCTTCATTTGTAAAACGAGTTTGAATCGTAGTTAAATCGATTCCAGATCGTCAGGTAAATGAAGCTAGTGGCAATTAAACAAACAGACAAAGCGAATTGAACGTGCATACGTCACATATGTGACGATCAGGCATTTCGTTCCGTGTAAAAGTAGACGGAACGGGAGGGTAGGCTAGGGGGGGGGGGGGTGTTGATTAATCCCCTATGTACTTTTAGTCTTGTTTATAACTAGTTAAATTATGTTACCTCCGTATGACCCAGCTCGTTATCATGGCACAGACATGAGTTTCCTAGCGCAATATTAATTTCTGCAATAAAATTGTTCATACGCCATAATTACGTACAATTAATTATTCAATTACTGTATGATTACCTCTAATTGCTTAAACTTTTATGTACAGCGCACACTTTATTATCAGATACGAATTGTCATAACGGCGAAATACCTGAAATAATTCGTTCCTTGATTTCAGGTATAAAGTTCAATATGTACAGTACGTACAAAAATTAAAGGGTGTTACGCGAATTTCGCCAGTGGTAGAAATCCAGGTTCTCTGGGGTAGGTCAGGAGAGTATATTGTAGCCATGCCCATAGGTGTGCATGATGAAAGTAGGAACGGGGTTGGGGCTCGGGAAAAAGGGGGAGGGGGGGGGGGTTGAAGTTGGAGTAACGGGTAGCGGAGTGATCGGGAAATGTAGGTCGGCCGCGAGTATTGCACCCCTTTGCCTTGACACAAATGCAGGTTATCTAGCCTCACTCAGTTGAGGTTAGTTTTGCATCGATTCTTTAAATGCCTAAACTGTTTTATTCGATAAGAAACGATTGGATTTTATTACTTCGCTAATACAGTTTACGAGCAGATTACACGGTAATTGTATAAAGTGCGGATCTATGCCCGAGAGTCGTATATAGGAATTGGGTAGGTGGATAATTTTTTTTTTTTTTTTTCACTTACTGATAAGAGGCACGTGTTATCGATAATCAAACGTTCGATCGACTATCCGTAGTCATTGTGGTTGTCAAATTTTTTTTTTTAAATTCTTTGAACGTTGATCCTTTCGAAGTTACTCACTCATCGATCCATAATTTATGATAAATTATTCTTTCGGCCTGACTAACCTCGTGGCAGGCGGTGTTTTTTTTTGTTTTCTTCGCTTCTTTCAACTGCAAAGCGGAACGCATTGTTAATAACATATTTTCAACACTTGCGTAATTACGGAGTCTCGTATGCACGATTCGGATGTGGGAGCAGTTGTGTACACTCGAAGACGCTTGTACTCCACCTGAGGAAACTTATCGTTGGACTTGGCATTAAGCATATTCTGTCTCGATTCTGGCAGTACGAAAGTTATGCATTATTATATCGGGTGGTATATTAATTCAGGGAACGAAATAATCAATCGGGGATAGGACGATACTGTGCGATACGGTCTTATCGGAAAGACAATAGAAATCGTAGGTCTTACGATCGCTTGTGTCGCTTTACCAAAATTACATGTATGGATTTTTTTTTTGAGATTTTCAAATGTTCAGCCTTGTATATATGCGCAATTGTGACATCGGTGGTACAGCAATACACGAAGTATTCAAATAGCATTAATACAGGGTGGTAATATTTTTTTTTAGTGCACCCAGCTGCATAACAGTCGACAATACGGGGGAAGCATAATTTCCAGATAGATAAAAAATTTTTCTAAAAAACAATAGCAGACATTTTATTTGGAATATTCATGAATCGTGCGGCACTGCGATATCTCTAAGTTGCATTATATGTTCGACCTATTTTCGTATCCCATTGTCTTCGAAGACGGTACCAACCCTACGAGTTAACCCTTGGAAATAATGTTTGACAAATTTTATTCAATTTGCATTAGACCCCCTTCACTTGGTCGAGAGCCAAAAAAAATCCTATATGCACTTGATTAAAAAAAAAATATATATATATACACAAAAAATTGCAACCCGACAGAAAAAAAGCAAAGCCTCACAAAAAAGCATCCCCTAAAAATATATTCAAAATTTTTCCAGCAAATCAATGATCAGCCAAGAATTCCATTTAGACAAACAATAAAAGCATCCAATACGACTATTTCCCACTACAAATGTATTAACCTCGCGATATCCGCACCCTCGAAGAAAATCAAGCCTTTTTATTTTTTCCAAAAAATACATACATATATAATGACAGTGGCCAAGCCATGAGCCACAGGTAATGTTGATAAACATGAACGTAGGAACGTAGTAGAATTACGGGGTAGTAACGGAGGCTGTTGGGGGTGAGCAGCAAAGAGGAGGGTGTTCGGTAGGGATACGACCGAGCCCCAGTTTCCGACTGAGACTTTCGAAGCGAGGGTAGCGACGCCGGGCGTCGGGACGCGGTCACCTCGGGGCGTTCACCCTGTGGCAGCGCACTCGATACCTACCAACCGGCCCACCTACCCTTCTGCAACCGTTCGTCCTACCACCAACCTACAACCTACAACCTACAACGTGCCCTACTATAGTATAGACCGTGTCTATACTACCCCTACTATACTATACTATAGTACCGTACACCTATGTAGTACTATAGTTATAGTCCATGCACCCCAGCAGCCTCTTCCCCCAGTGGTGCACACCTAGGATACACCCCTGGGTTACATCCATAGGTCGGCGGCCATCGACTACAGATACAGTATATGTATATATATATATGTAGCCAAGTATGCTATGCACATTACATTGCATCCTGGAAATTGATAGACGTTCGATAATCCTGCACATTATGCATTAGACGTTTTAATCGACTATGTGCACGACCCTCCATTCGCCCTCCTTTCTGTTTCATCCCCCCTTTCGAATGGTCTGATCGTCAATGTACTGGTGCGCCATCTTTGTTCTCTAGTGCTGCATCAATTTCCGGGATACAGAGGACATATATATATATATAGCGTGATCCCGTAGACTAGGTTTTTGTGTGTATCGATCGGTAATTACCTAATCCGTAAACGCGAGGTACATTGAATATCGTCCTTCGAAACGGTACGCTAGTTTTTCGTATAGATGGTTATTTTGATTTTATGGAACACTCGGTCGCTTTTCCCGTGGCGACGATCCGAGAAAAATAGCACAGTGGTCCATCGTTTCGATGAAATTTTGGGTATGGTCACAGCATGTGCTTGAGTGGGAAAGTATCTTTTTCCTTATTCCGTAAGAGACTCTGTGCGCCACCCGGTATAGTCCCAGTCGATTTCCCTGCTCTTGATTTAGTGCCTCTCCTGCCAAGCAGTCCCTTAAATCTAACGGGTCAAAGGCTACGGGAAAAAAAATGGCTAAAAGTCTGCAGAGCTCCTTTCCACAAGCACCTGGCGGTTCGGAGGTAGTCCTCCTGATTGATGAACGTTTTGGTTCCTGAAAGGAATCCATTCTGTTTGAACAATTTGTAACTTGAATGGCCAAAATTTGGTCGCTGGCTTTCAGACTTATCGAATGCCGAAAATTTGGAGGTTTCGGGTGAAAATGTGTTGCTCGAAGTAAATCTTAATTGTCACTTTAAAAAAACAAATAGGACGATAATTCGAATCGATCGACATGCCTAAGAATCAATTTATCGTTGTTATTGTTATTACTTGGGAATTTTATTTTGAATATTCTTCACTGTTAAAATTCAATTCGATATGCAAATTTTGATTTTCATTCCGAAATCATGTGATTCCTTATTGATTTACATATGAAAGCTTCATGGAGGTGCGACTCGCTCAGACGCTGAACTCTTTAACGTCATAATGTCAAATGGAAATTGACTCCGAGTACAAAGAAATTTCTTGCCAACTTTTAAGCGTGCGAATTACAATATCACTGGCGAACGATCTCCTCGCCATCTAGAGGGACCGGTGACTAACTCAAGGCAAAGATGGCTTCTGCTTTTCAGTTCACAGATTCGGAATGTATCTTCGTGTTGAATTTCTCTCAATTTAAAAATCCTGTCGATTTGTAACTAATCCGATCAGTTTCAATTATCAGAAAATAACTTACACAATAGCCATACAGGTACACGTACCGTGCATGCAAATATTCAAATTGAACTAATTGTATTCGAATAAAGAATTTTACGCAATGACACCCCCCCTCAGTCCCACCCTCTACCGGTATATTAATTCGTAGCAAAGTTTAATCCTAGACGACGATTAAAGTGCCAACCTTCAGATTGCAATCTAGTAAGTTTATGGTATTAGTCATTTGGCCTCAGTACCAATTCCCAGCGTTGGGAGGATAATTCAAAATTCCAAAAGCGTCACTGGGAAATTCATTTCTCTGGGGAATTAGAGCACTTAAAAGAATATGACGACCCTCGAGTCGAATTTCGTCGGATCGACAACCCCCTTTTCCTTCGACAGAATGAACTCTTAACCCGCGTCTGGCAAAGGGCGCGACTGTACGAGGTTCCGAGGTGCACAAACCAATCAATAGAATCATCGTCGATTTTTATCGTTCCGCTTTCAGGTGAGATTCGCATGAAAAGCTTCCGCGCGAAATGAATCAATAAGACGCTCGTGAAGCTTATCGTAAACGTGATTCGAATCCCGTATTTTTCACCTGCATTCGCGACCCAAATTCCACAGCATCCGAATGGACCGCGGAACTCGTAGTGCCGAGTGCAGTATGAAGATAGAGAATTACGGGGGTGGATTCTTACAAAACGGGTAAAATATTAAATATTAAGGCTGCTTCCAATAGGAAATTGACAGGTGGGATTGTACCGTGTAAATCGACTTTTTAAAGATTAAAAGATACTTATTATCTGCCCACCCTAGATTGAGATGATTATTTATTTTTCATAGGTACACGGTGGGGTGAGATTTCTCGTGATAATTTATTATCTATTGCATGAGATTATCGTTCTTATTTTTTTTATTTTTTTATTTATTTATTTTTTTCTCGTAACCAGTTGAAATTAATTTGAGAACTGACAAATAAGTTTTTATCGGAATGACCTTGATCCTGATTAGCCTGAATTACGATTATTGGTAATGCGATGACTTATTGTTTTTGCATGAAGTAAATGACGTAAATAGTTAATTAATGTGATCTTTGTATATCGATTGATAAATGCAAAAAAGCTGTCGGGTAATTAATGACGATTCCTGAGATATTCTTGAAAATTGATTATGAAATATTTAATTTTTAGTTGATTTATATTTTTCATTGAATTACATAATATTTTAGTCCAACTTTGAGTTCTGACATATCTTGAATATTTTCAAGGTCAGGTTAAATGAGTAATCGACAAAATTTTATTTAACTGATAACGCTTTGCGGATAATCCTTTTTATGTTAAATCAGGTAATAATGGAATAAATTAAATGATATCGTTATAACGATAGGCGATAAGATACTGGATTGTGTTATCTAACAAAGAAAGATCACCCCGTGTCAATCTCTCTAATAATGCCGAAGGATTAATTCATAAACCCATTTTGTATGTAAATTTTTTAATGCCTTCTGTATATTTGTCAAATAACGTTTTACGTATTTAGCGGCCACACGCTATATGAACACGGGAATGTCGTTACGTCGCCGAAAGATATAATAAACGAAAGCTTTGAAAATTTTAAAATACCGTTTCGAAAAGTGGAAACAGCAGAAGTTTCTTTATTGGCAGTTTCTCTGCCAATAAAGTTTTTTCATAAAATATATCATACCGGAAGTCTTGACTACGATTCTTACCAAATACATCATCTCGGACACGAACCAAAAAAAGCGAACCATTAGAGAAACCGAAAGTCGTTATAAGATCCCGAAGTCGATAAGGTGGATGTCCCAGTCATCGACCACGTACCAGTAATCGTAAATTGTGTTACAATACTATAGATTTTGCTATAATCAAAGCACACACTGAAGATTACTAACAAACGGCCGATAATTCGGTAACCCACCCTTACCCGATCAGCGCGTCTTAAACGACAAAGAATTCGTTCCGTAAAACGTTAAAAAAAAAAAAATAATAATCCGTCGCTCCCAGTCGGTTAAATATCGAATTTTCGTAAAATTGATAATCGCCCGATACAACGTGAAAAAAAAAACAAGAAAAATGAAAAATATAATAATAAAATTATAAATTCGTTTGGCATAACATTGACAATAAAATGAACAAAGTTCCTTATTAAAGTGACAAATAATTCATTCATCCGCCTCGTAAAATAAGAAATAAAATTCAACCTGAAATATATAGCGGCGACTGTGATAACATTTGTTCAAGACGTTACATATACATATATATACTCACGAACGAAGATATTGCTCATAAGTGTAGCAGGTAAACAAAATACGATGACAAGTACATCGGCCACGGCGAGGTTCATGATGAAAAAGTTGGTGACGGTCCTCATCCTCGGCGAGCGATACACAACGGCGATAACAAAACTATTACCGATAAGTCCAACAACGAATACCAGCACGTAAGCAACACAATATACAGCCGTCATGGCTATACTGTGCCTGTAAAGACGATCAGGCATCTGATCGATCGACAGATTGGCATTGTCACTGGAATTCAAAAGTCCGCCGGATTCCTCCATTGTGGATCTTGGACTGATGGCAGCGACTTCCGCCAGGGAACTGTTCATGTAATCGCCAAGGTCGTTCTTGAAATTGACAATGAAATTACTGACAGACGGATTGACAGTTGTCAATACGTTATTTCCGTTGGTCCTGCGACGAGAGTCAACGTCAAATTCTTCGGAATCCGGTAGTCGAAGCGAAGCCATCTCGAGTAAAGTCGAAGGGGGTTGCAACATTTGGATGAACTGGATTATCGACGATCCGCGATATGGATGATTAAAATCTCATCGAACGATAACAATGATATTCCGTAAATGGGCCAACTTCGTTATCGGACCTTGCGTGGAGCGATGATCGATATCGATCCTGGATCCTCGGAGAAGAATCACACCAAGCACTTTCGATTCCAGTCGAGGAGGATCACGTAAATGATCCTCATCAAGGGATACAGAAAAAAAGAAGTGCACTCGATAATTTTCGAAAAAATGTGGACTTTTGAATTTGACAAAAAGAATTTTTTTTTTTCTTCGAGACAAAGAAACGGCGAAATTCTTACGATCAAAGTCACGCGTGTACCGTCTTCTTCTGTTAACTATGAACGACTAACGATGCCTGTCACTATTTTTTTTCGCAATTAGCGATACGCCTTCCGACACCTGTATATACGTATATACGTGTCAGTATAAGCATTGGGAAACTTCAGGCTGAAATGACTTGACGATCACTTGCACGAGTCGCGCACGATGGTAAATTTTTTCTTTTTTTCTTTTCTCTTTTTTTTTCTTTTTCAGTCGACACAACAATGATTTCTTCCAAGATACGTATAGATTCGTTATAGAGCGACCGTTGTTGTTGTTCTTGTTTTATTTTTTTGTATTCTTTCGTTTTCTTCAGACTCGCATTTTTTTTTAGCTTCCGTCACTTTCCTCGCCTCGTGATTGACGCGAGTCTCTCCGCCGTAGGATTTACTATCTTTTTTCTTGATTTTATTTATTTTCTTTCTCTTTTCTCTCGATGCTGCTCGTTTAATGAAGCTTCCGTAGAAGGCGAACGCAGACTGCTCAGATGCGCCCGAAGCGGCGGGCTGTCTGGCGAAACTACGGAAACTGCGCAAGCGTTGCCCACCTTCTATTCGCGATCTACATCCACCTTCTTATTTTTATGCTTTTTACAGATTCTCATCCCGGGATCTTCGTTACTGGACCGGACATGCCTTTACGGCGAGATAGGATAAATTATTAATACGCGTCCTTTAGATCGATCCCATTCGCGTAGATACCGACGTGACGGCAGAATTTTAGTGCGAGTGGGAAATCAAGGGTGGCGAATTTTTTTACGCAGCATATTTTTTTTTTTCGAAAATTTGATCTGTGCTAAAATAAAATTTTTTATAGTCGTCTTTGGGTATATAATCAATGATTACAGTCACTGTACACTTTGGCGTTCTCTGACTGGTGCACTGGTAAAATATGGATTCATGGAAATCTATTTTTAACTCTCTTCTTGACGATACTATATGTAACTGCGTTATTCGCATTGACGATACTGTGCGTGAAAAAGAATTTTTTTTAATGTAATAGCGATAGAGTCGAGGACAAGTTTTTAGGAGATATATGTATATTACTTTATATGTATATATATATATATATGTATACGGGACTGTGAAGCGTGACTAATTAAAAGTTATTTTGATCAATGTTTTAATGATATTCAAAATGAGTTTTTCGTATGATTATTATTTCTTTTTTTTTTTGAATATATGAATAATCTAATGATCCCTACTGCAGACGATTCTTTTTTATCAAACGTGAATGCAATTTGAATTTAATCAATTTCGCGCCACTCGCCAGTAGCGTAACTAGTATCGAGCCAAGAACCGCATTGCGGGATAATATCTCGTTTAAAACTTTCTAAGACAGGATAATATTTATGTACGGAGACGATTAAATTATTCGAAAAAAAAAAATTTTTTTTTTAACAATCGCGCAATACACGAATCCGTCGATCGGAGTTTTCGCAAGAAAAATTGCAACGCCATTGCGCTACTCCGTTGCAAAATTTTATGACGGATTCGCGTTATTAAACTCGTTCTTTACTTTTCTATCCACTTCCGTGTAAAAGACTGAAAAGTTTCGAAGTTTCGTATAAAAAGTTTTTGACATTAACGCGAAAACGGCAAATTCACTTTTTTTTTTTTTTTTAATAATAACGATTACGTGACAAGTATATGCATACTTTGACAATTCAAAGGGTTTCTAGCAGCGTCGTCGTAATTCTTATGAAAATGTTCAAATAAAAGGTTTACCTCAATAATATATTTTTTTTTTTTTTTCTATGTTATCCGAGCATCTCGTCGTCACGTGTGTCACATAAACTGTACACTTGTACAACGCATCTGCCTTGAAAGTAATGTTTGCAAAATATCAAGTCAATTAATTTAAGCGCGACACGTGAGAGTCTCAATTTCACATAATAGTTATAACAGTGACCGATTAAAATGACAATTGACGTGCGATCGATTATTTAAATTTACGCCTATGCGTTTATGGCAAAATAAAAAAATTATTCGAAAACATAACGATTCATCAACGTATCAAGCGCGAATGACAATTTCTCATGAACATTAATTGTCCTTGATCCTATACATATAGGTTCTATTAAAAAAAAAAAGAAAAAGAAAAAAAGTGAACCTGATTATGCAAGCGTAAATAATTGACATTCTTTCGAAACTTATAAAAAGCATGTTCCGTAGTGATTAATTACAGGAACAATGTGAAGCAATTACAGGATACACAGAAAATAGTAATTAATCGTTGCTGCTCAACAATATATATATATATATATATTATGAGTATATATATATATACTCATAAGTAAATATTTTATGAATCTAGGTGACATACAATTTTTGAAAGAATTTTAATCCTGTCCTTGCCAAAAATATTTTGCATTAAATACAAATAAAAATAGTAACGTGTATAGGGAAATAAAATGTTGACAAAAAAAAAAAACATGCAAATTTACACGTGTTCTAATCTATGTCTGGTTTTATTGAATTACGATAGTGATCGATATCGATGCTTTAGACATCCAGTCAATATTGGGTAATTAAAATGTAATCTGAGAATATCATTAACAAAGTTTCAAAACGAATAACGTCATCCATGTTTATTTGGGTCACCCCTTACATTCTAACGAAGCCACTCGACTGATACCCAATAACTTTCAAGCAACGCTAATCGGTAACTGATAGTACCAAAAATTTTTTGAAAAACAAAAAACAAGTTTTTGAAAAATAACAAAATTTTTATAACCACCTGAATGTCTCGTCGTTCCTTTATCTCGATTAACCGACAAATTTTATTGCTCGGACGTAATCATTGTTCATTCCTTATCTTTGCACACGATCGTCGCCAATTTCCGTCTACACATCCCTTCCTTATCAAGGCATGAATAAATTACGTCCGAAAGCAAAAGTATTGTACCTGCCTGTCACACGTGACCTGATCGACACTTTGCGGCTCAGTCAACCCAAGCACCATGAATTTACGTTGCAACCTGCCATTATTTAGTATGTTGCGACACTCTTACCAACCCCTAATAAAATTTGGTCCACGATGAGATACCAACTTACGAAAACACTCACGAATGATTGTATTTTCCACGTAAAAATGTTCATAGGGGATGCTGCTGTTCGCCATTAAGGGAAATAATAAGCCGTTGGATGGTTTACGAGGCAAGTACCGTCTCCAGGGACGGAAACCGTGGATGAGGATGCTGGGGATGCAGTTGGAATTGTTGCATCGATTACGAATCTCTAGATAACATACCATTTCCAGATACTATCCCAAAGCACCAAGTTCATTCCCTACGACTGTCTATACGACCATTTCATTGGTTCTGTAACAGTAATTTCATACATGCTTCCATCGAAACGATGAAACAGTGTTTTTTCCCACTTTCCACGATCATGCCAAAAATAACGTGATGAAATGAAAAAAAAAAGAATAAAAATTTATCATCAATTAAATATCACCACCGTGCCATAACTGTGATATGGGATATCAAATAAATCTTATTTGTATCGTCATTTCATTTCTTCCCTTCACCGATACAGATACAGGGGTTCTTAAAATACATATTAAAGTAACCGAACGATAACTCGTATGTTTTTCTTAGGAACCTATTCGCCGTTATTTAAAACACACGTGATATCTTCCAAGTGGTCATTGGCATTCTCATAAACTGAAATAATCGTTAGATTTCATGTCGAATGTACCCCCCCTCCCCCTAACGCCTCCCTCTCTCTCCCCCTTTTCCAACAACCCACCCCTAAGGAATTCACTCTCGTAAAAGCAGCCGAGCAAACTCGCATACTTTCTGCGTGTAGATACGAATGCACGGGAGACTGGAAAGAGCAGCCATTGGATTATGCCGCGTCGTCTTGTCCTTCGTATGTTATTGACCTTTGAACTGTAAAAAGAATTATTATGTCCTGTGGGAAAAAAGTTACGAACGCAGAACGTTGCCCGTAAGATCTCTTTGATCGTGAAGCGCGCATACGTTTCATCTAATCAAATGGTACAGAATCGTCTCGGTATCTCGAAACCAGCTGAACAAAAGTATGTCGTTACGTAGGAATACATTGAATAACAATAGTTAAGAAACATTGTTACAGAGAAACATTGTTACAGTGAATTAAAATATTTACGAAGGATGCCAGAAATATTTTATAAGAGTAAAAAAAAATGTTGAATACATATAATATAGGGTGTACGAAAATTATAATTAAATAATATTGTAGTATGCATTGCTACAACGATAGGTTGGGTCGTCAAGGAACTTTTCTATGAATCTACTTGAAATGACTGATAAGGAAGTTTGCAAAATCGTTACCCAAGAACACTTGGACTTTTTCACTCTCGCCGCGTCGAAAGTGGTAATTGAAAAGATCCACGTAGATTGTGTGTAACATCGTTCTTGGCAGCACGATGAAATAACTTTTTGATAACAGTGATAACGTTTAACCTAAGCAATTTCTCAGTCACCCTTTCTGTGTTTTTAATAAAATTCTTCCCCAAGATCATATCTGTCATGTATCGGTAACACCATCGAAGACCCTTGTATGCACCATGATAAGAATTGATAACCATAAAATTATTTCAATAAAATAAATTTCAATAAAAATTCTTTATGAGAAAATAATTTCAGACTATACTGTTTCTTATGGCTATTTCGATCCTCCTATAAACTAAATGGCCTAACGGTGTTCACGGACACTTATATCTATTTAAAATTATTTAAAACTTCTTATAATGAGCTTTTGACTGTAAGGCTGAAAGTATTTAATGCTATTTAAACTCGTAAGGGTTACTTTTTTTTTCTTTTTTTTTTTCTACTTCGGGCAACCATAGTGCAATCTTCTGGAACGAGCAAGAATAAAAGGTCGGCTACAAAGTTCCATCTAAGCCATAACTCTTGTGACATCGATGCCATCACTATCGACTTTTTACACAACGAGTATCCGGCGACTGACTAACTGTTAAAAGCTGCTCCAACTTTCTCGCCAATTGAACGAGCTTGATAGTAGATGGCTTAAAAGCTGAAACGTTGCGATAGCGTAGATTGCATCGTGTTCGGAGCAACGGAAACTCGGTTTTTTTTTCCTTGAAAAAAAAAAGGATATAAAATATTATATTTTTTTCTTAATAATGAGAATCGCCATTTTTTTTTATTGATACGATATCGACAAATATTTTTTACGAGTATCACGAAGGTGATAATGTATCGCGTGGTCTTTTTTAGAATATCGACGACTACCGTACGTGGAACTGTCAGACTGATCGATAACGTTCGAAATTTGGTTTTGTCAATATATCGATTTTTAATAACGATACAAATCGTCCCGATTTTTTTTTAGAGACATTTTATCTCCAGATTTTACACTGATATTCACGTATTCACATATGGTATCGTGATATTCATACATGCTTTAAAATCTTCGCGTTTCGTATATTTACATATTCACATAGTGATATCATTGTGAGATATGTGTCAACCGAGCCACGTGAAAATTCGATAAGTTCGAAATGAAATTTTCTTTCTGAAACCAGAATTTTTCTATGATACGTGAACTTTGAATATCTCGGACTTTTCTTGTTGTTAGGTAACAGTCAGATTCTACGTATCCGAATAAAAGATACTGAACGCTTCTTGCGCTGGATAAATTTTCTTTTTTTTGGAAATTCTTACTTGTCATTGCTATAATTTTTTTTTTAATAATACCAATGCGTTTCTGTGCTGACGTTACGTCATTGACAAGCTTCACGTACGTGTGTAAAATCATATCTGGTTCATTGGGGGCGGGACGAGCAGGAGGAAATAAAACAGTAAATCAAAAAAAGGAAACAGAATGGGAAATAGCTGGGAGTTGCTTTGGGAATAGGAAATAAAGAAGAAAGATGGAAAAAGAAAAAAAAAAATAATGTATTTTAGCACACAGTGAACGTCCAAAAAACCTTACGCTCGTTGGAAATCCCATATTTTCGAAAATTTTGAAACATTAAGACTCACTGACTATCAATAAATATTTCTAAATTGCTTTGAACTCGAAATAATAAAATAAAAAATATAGATACATGAGTCAATCAAAATACATGACAATGCATGGAAACGAACGAGCTTATAATAACAATTTTTTGACATCACCGTTGGCACCACTGTTAAAAATCTACATTGACCCAACAAAATTTTGTATTTAAAAAAAACATACCAGTTGTGCGTAGCAATCGGTAACAGGATGAACGATTCTAGTACGTTTGGCAATAGTAATTTTGACAAATCTGAAATTAATTTCTTTTTTGTCGTCTCTAACCGAAATAAAGAATCTCCAAATTATTTCGAGTCCACGACTGTGACGTCGCTAACAAAAAAAATCGAAGGAAACTGTAATAATAAAACCAACGAAGATTTCTCCACAGACAAAAAAATCTATTACCTTATATATTTCACTTTTCCTCTTTTTTTTTTTTTTTTTTTTTCTAATGGCTCCTCTTTCCCATAGCAATCTTTTTACCGAATTACTTTATCTAATAAGAATCCACGATTCCTGTTGAAATTGTGTCCCAGCCGTATGAATCAGAAAATGAAAGTGTTCTTGAACCGTGAGTCGGGAGGAAAGACCCTCGTCTCTTGTAACTACATACAAACCAATCCAAACTGTTATCAAACGACAGCTGCCAGGATACTTTGCAAAGGGACCGATCACATGCTTCATACAACTCATGCGGCAAATGAGATGAACGATCATAATTTATATATGCATCATTTTATTCCAATCTATATATACGACCACAAAATAGCAGTACCCTATCTTGTCATAAAAAAAAAAAAAAAAACTGACTTCTCCCCAATGAAGATGCGAACCTCTCCCTTCTCCCCACTCTTAGACAGAGGAAGATTAATCTCATCCCAAGGCAAGTATACGCCTTCGCATGGGAAGATGCTGCGCCATGTTAAGTGTTGGGTGCGAAGAGACATAATTTCTTTTACAAAACGCATCGAGCAAAGCCTAAGAAATATCTTATTTTTCTTGCCCATTTCGATTTTCAAAATTTTCACAATTTTACACTCTGTGACGTACGAGGTATCATTACGTGTGCAAGAAGATAGCTAATGGGCGTAATTTGGGATAAGGATAATTTTGAAAATTCAATAGCACAAGCAGGATGGTATTAAGCCATCCAGAGGCTATTTTAGATCCGACGGTGAAATATTAGCAACTTAATCCCTGACAAGTCCGAGGACACGTTCCGGACTCCTGGTGACATGGAAAACGGTTTAATAACGTCACAGGATGCAACCGCCATAAAACCTTGATCAAGGTCACGGTCAAGGTCACGCGTTAATAGTTTCTTCTTTTTTTTTTTCTAACTCGCGCATTTTATCAGACGCGTTATCAACTGTATTCGATTGGACGATCGATCGAGCGTTTAAAACCAATTTTGTGGGAGCGACCACGGGTGCTTTAGCAGTCTAGAGATAATTGGGAATTCCCCAGGTTACTAGATGGATGCCACTAGAGCGAGTTAATGAAGATTTAATAAAACAGCTCGGAAACCGAGGACACCGTTAACCATTTTGATCCCACGCTTGGATAGGTAGATTTTCATTATATCAAAATACAGCCATAAGTTTACGGTATAGAATCTCGCGTAAGTTAAATCAGGTATTTTTTAATTATCGATAATAATAATAACAACGTCGCATAATATGAAAATATGGATTTGTCTATTTTTGAATCTCAGTCTGCTTATGCGTGTCAACGAACAGTTTACGTTTTTTTTATATTTTTTTTTTTTTTAGTCAATTTCGATAAAACTCGCAAATCCAATAGGGAATTTCGAAAGAGGACTTGAAAACGTTATATTCGATCGAGCTTATATCTAATCCCAACCACTCGGGCATTTTTCTTCTATCGTTTCGCAGCCATCATACTTTACCTTGAGATGATTTACGTCGTCGGCCGCGGGATTCGCGATGTGAGTTTTGAACGCAATAAAATGGCCGACTCGCGAATTTATGGCTATAATTCTCGTTGGGCGTGAGAAAAATTTACGTACAGGACCTTGGATGGGTATTTAAAAAGGAAAAGGCACCGCAGCCGGGCCAGCCGTGATTTGCCATTGGACGGCGAACAGGAATTGCTGGAGAAATTAAAGTGTGAACTTTGGGTTGGGTTGGGTTCGTCGGGTAGAGGGGTGGAACGGGCGGGGGGATGTTATGTGCAGAGTGTACTAATGCTTTCACAGAACCCTCATAAGAGACCAAATGAATCATTGCTAAATGGGTTGGTCCAGTTGTAATTGTTCTAGTAACCCCACCGGTAACCTCTCTAGAAAACCCTGGGAGATGTCATGGTCGATCGTCTGCTGAGCCTTCGAATAGGGGCAGGAGCAAATTGCTTTTTCATCATTAAGTAGATATAGTTACCATCGTTACTGAATGACCTTTCCTGAACTGGAATGATAGAGCGTGATCGACTGGACTGTAGGTGCAGGAGTATTTAGACTAGGGGTGGAATGTATGGGCCTTAGTAAGACTTTAATAAAAAAAAAATTCATTTAAAAAAAAAATCTTTTCAAAATTATTCATCTGGGTCCTAGTAAATTTTCTATCGAAAATTATTGACCTGGTTTGGAAAGTGAGGAGGGTAGATAATTTTGTATCTGCAAATAAATGATAATGAGCAGATCGACGTTTCTTTTAATAATTAAATACATTTAGTTTTGCTAGCTGTAGTTTAATTATAAAAAATAAAGAATAAGGAAGGACTTTCATAAAGAACAACGCAGTATTACACTATACAATATAAATTATAATTTACAATTATTTATGATGCAATGATGTGGATGAAAGTCATTGATATCGACTTGTACTAATTAAAGGGATTTTTATACATAAAAAATTAGGACAATCGCAAGGATGCATGTTATTATTATTTTTAACTTATTGCAACATTACGGTCCTATAACGAAAATAGAGATTCATCGAATATATCGAGAAATATATACAATGTAGATCCTGTCAATTAATTTTGATAAAATCATGAATTTTGTCGAGAAAACAAAAAGCTATCACTAGTTCTCAAATTTGACAATGAACTTCATAGTCTGAAACAAGTGAACGACGTCTTCAATATTTACACGAGAAACAAAAGCGATTTTGCTTCCACGAGAACTCGTTACTTTGGCATACATTGCCTAAGGATGTTCCGATAATCAGTAATCAGGATCGATAAAAAAAAAATGTCTGCTCGTCTGGAACGATCGAAACCTGATTCCCGCGCCAAAGAAAAAATCCCCCACGAAAATATCAAAACAAACCAAGCAGACCATCCAAGTTGCTGTTTATCATCCACTAGTTTAAGTGGCACCCCAAAGTGCTTACCCTCTTGACGGTATCGGAGTATCAAAAAAAAAAAAAAAAAAATAAAAAAGAAAGAAAAAAATTTGCAGCAGACATCCCATCACTTGGGTAGTTTCGTATGTATTTTAGTAGAGCATATGGCTGGTTCTCGAAGTACCTGAAACCGAAAAAAAGCCCCCCCCAAAAAAGAAAAAAAAGCGTCAGTAAACGATTTTCTCTGGGAGTCGAATTTAACCATAGAGAACCATGGGGATTGAATTAAAGCCAAGTGTCATTAGAGCGAGAGTCTCGTAAGTATAAAGAATTTGATTGCAATCATCAGCGGACCTTGGGACCGTCTCATCATCGAGGACGTTTACGAGGTCGAAGTTCCGGTGTGCCAATGAAAATGATTTTTACGCCGGCCTGCCGTACATAACGTCGACGCTCTGCCGTCTCGCCAGAGCCATCGCGGCAGGCGTCGAGACGACGAGGCTGTGCGTCTTACCATGGAGCGTCGAGACGTTCGGCACCGGCGTTGGTATCGTCATTTCCGCGCTGGGATGTTCGTGAATGACAGTTTCCGTGATGTTGTTCTCGGCCTCCGAAAGAGCGCGACGATGTTCGTGCTTGATTACGTCACCGCGTCTCTTATCGTTATCAGGCCTCGGTCGACCGTCGCGCTTCGGATTCGTCTCCTGGGAGTACACGGAGCCGGCATTGGCGAACGAGTGGAACCTCTGACGTCTCCTCGACGCTGGTAAATTCGCACGTCTTGATACGACGTTGCTCTCCTGTTCTCGTATCGCGTCGTTGGTACCACTGCGTCGATGCAGGGACTTCAGAGAGTCCTCGTAGCCGCTGAAACGATTTTACAGGGTCATTGGACAGCTGATGACGTGGATCAGGACTACTAGGACAAGGCCATTCGGCACAGATATATATATGTGTGTGTGTGTGTGTGCAAAATTTTGATTGAAAAATCATTGGTGCGTTAAACGAGGAAGTAAGTTACTTGCGGGACGTCCGGTAAAAGACTGACTTGCTACTTTCTCCGCTGGAGGGACTCGACGAGTGACTGCAACGACAAGTCCTGGCAACGATTCCAGAATCTTGACCACTGGAGTGAAGTGACGTGGCTGACGCTTCGAGGGTTCCTGTGCTGGTTCGTACTGTGTGACGTTTGCCCATGCTGGTTCTGTCGATCAATCAAAGTACCTTTAATCTTGGTCCAGGATGATCTGATCTTGTTCGTCGAAATGATGGTCATGACTTTGTACGGTTATGATCGGTGAATCTTAGGGTACTAGTCGGATCGAATTTTCTGATCTTGCTCGAGATCTGGACTTGCTCCTTCTGAGCTCACCTGTGGAAACGCACGCAGCTGGGCTCGTGCTCGCAGATGCTGTGATGTCGCATTTCGCTGGAGAACGGTTCAGGGTCGTAATGAAGGCCGTCTACAAAGGTCGGGAATAGCGGTGGCTTCTGCAACGTTGCGGTTGGGTCTGCCAAAGCAAAGCCAACTGGGGCACCCGACGAGTACATGCCAGTGCCTTGCCTTTGTCGGCTAACGAACAAAATTTCACTTGGTTTATGAAGGAACGTACGTCCGGAATTATCATTGGGTTTTTGGAAAATAATTTTTTTTTTTTTTTTCTTAATGATAAAAAGCTTTGGTGAGAGGAAGAGATTCTAGTTTTTTTTTGGGGGGGGAAAAATTTTTAGCATTTTTTTGGTACATTAAGGGGGATGAAAATAAGCGTTAGAGACATACATGGCACAGACAGTCCAAAAATGAGGAAATTGGTTAACACGTTTGATTATTAATAATGAGTCACTTTTTATTAGTAAGATAAGCTGCGAGATTATGCGACGAGCAACTGACGATTTTGAACATACTGCACCATGTATTGCTTCTGTCGAAATTTCTGTTGATAATGAATTTATTTTATTTTATTTTATTTTTTTTTTTTTCATTTTATTTCTTAATAAACATTATGACAATCATACAGGTACACTATGTCCAAAATACTTTTACTTCTATCAGTCACTAATTTCGACCTCTTATGATTTACACTAATGTCAAGATTTTGGCATGAGAATTATATACATAGAGAATGGCGGATGATCAACGACGGATAGTTTGGTATGATTTTTTTTTTTTTTTTTAATACTGAAAATCATTGTATGATACCACATGGTCATACACTCAGTTCCCTCTTTTGGTATACTTCGTATAAATAAAATTATCTGTTCGACTTAATTACTCAAATTTTTCTAAACTTGATTTTGCACATAGACAAATTAACGTATACTCGTGGTATTAAGAACTGAATAAGGTAGAATAATGAAGTAAAAAAAAAATCGAAAAAAAGATTTCACTGAAAAAATAATTAATCCAATGTCACGAACAATTCTGTGCTTCTATCGCGAGGATTGCGTCTAAGGTCATTCAGAGGTCAGGGTTAAAACGCGTTCTCCACCCTAGTTTAACGCGATACACGACCTTCTGGATCATGTCGTACGTGGTATAGTACTGATGTTACCGTTCCCCCTATAAATTTAAGGAAAAGCATTAGGCGTGAAATACGACTTTTCGTAAGCAGAGTAGAGAGAATAAGAAGTTAAAAAAAGATAAAAAAAAAACGAATATTCACGGAAATTCCTGTGAAAGATATAATTCTCGGTTAAATCCAAAAGCTACACGTGAGTTGTGGAAAATTCAACGGCAGAAAGGACTCGGGTAGCTTTAAGGGCTGATCTTGCTGGACGTTCAGGATTGAATATTAGAAAAAAAAAAATATATATATATATTCAGCAAAGTCGCCAAAGTTTCATTTAGACTGGAATGCTTAACGTGTCCAATTAAATAACCCTTTCAAGTCAACCCCTACGGATTATAGTACTGTCGGTGGACACGCGACGATAATATTGTTTGTACAGTAAATCCTTGTGATTGATGATGAAATGTCTTTACCGTTTATTCCTTCGGAAGCAGGTGACGCACAAGGCAGTGATAAGGGCGCCGACAAAGACGACGCAGCCCAAAACAACAACCCCTACTTCGAGGGTGGACAGCAAATATCTCTGGTTACTACGTCGAGGGGTTGTACCGGCAATATCGAGCACGTGGTATCTTTCTAATTCCCGCTTGATTTCAGTCTTCTTATTGTGAAAGACGCTGTAACAGATTGCAGAGAGGATATTTTTTATATTATTCTTAAAATAATGTCTCTTTCTTACACGAAATTTGATATTTCTTATCGATCGATGTTACGCGTATCTTTGGGGTTGAAAATTAATTTAATTATTTTGAAATTTTGCACACTTACTTGTGCAAAGTATCCATGTCGATCATAACATTTAGATGAGGATCAATGGCGTAAAGGTACATGTCCGTTCTGAAAAAATTTTGTTTATACTATTTTCAAAAAAAAAAATTAATTTGGGATAAGAAATGAAAAAAATCTTACGAAGCAGCATCGATGAGATTCTTCTCAATGTGCGGTTCCAATTTTCTAACACGTACGTCCAGTCCAGTGACATTGTACAGGGCGCTGCGATAAGGATTTAATGAGATCCAAGAAATCAATGATAAATCAGAAATATTATATCTATATGTATATATAAATAAATCGTTATACTCACGAGGTGATGTTATCAATTTGCAGTTCGATATCTCTTGGTTTATTGCCCATAACCATGACGACTTGTTTGTGATCATCCAAGACGTATACCTACAAATAAAATCACGAGTTAACCCACGCAGAAGAAACTTACGTTCTTATAAAATTTCGCTTTCGGTGGATATTTCATGTTCTGTGCGGCGGGAAGGGGAGAGACTGATAGAGTGGAGTCTAAAGTCGCCATTCATAAGAAATCAAATAAAAGAAACTCGCAAACTCACAAAAACATTGGCAATACTGCTGCGACCGTCTTCCGCGCCACGTCTGTCAGTAGCCTTGACATCGAATCCAAAAACTCGTCCAGCATCCCGAGAAAAACTTCCAACAGATCGCACTTGACCACTGAGTGGGTCAATAGCGAATCTCGGAGCATCTTCACGGCCAAGTATTTGGTAACGAATTTCGCCGTTTATACCTTGATCGGGGTCTTCGGCCTGATAAGAAATTTATTGAGTGAGTTATATATATATATATGTAATAAAAAGATTGAAAACCCATTTGAAAGAAAAAAATAAAATAAAAAAAAGATAAGCTTACCTCAACTTTAATAATCTCGTATCCATAATGAGCAGTGGTTGGTATGGCAGCCAGCATAGGTCTTCCCTTGGCTTTAAATCTTGGTGCGTTATCGTTGACGTCCTTGACTCTTACGATTATTTTCGCCTCGTTGAGCGCCAGACCATTTAACCTCTCCCCAACAACAGGATAAATCATAACTGGCATCCCACGTCCATTTTTCACCCTGTCCACCCTGACCTTCACTTCGTAAAGATCTCTGAGCTCGCGATCGATATTCGTCACGATGTACAAGGTGCCATTCTTAGGATCGATCATAAAATGATCCTTGGCGTCCGAGTCGTCCTGTACGATCGAGTACCTAACGTGTTCGTTGATGAAACTTCCAGAGACATTTAATTGCACCAGCTTCAAAGGTACCGGGGTATTTTCCTCGACCTCGACCTCGTAGTAACGATGCTGAAAAATCGGCCGTTGAACGTCATTATCGTCACCTTCGTCCACGTCCAGAACCCTGACCAAGAGGATAGCCGTGGAGGTCAAACTGGGCGAGCCTAGATCGCTGGCTACGACAGTCAGATTGTGAACCCTTTGAATTTCATAATCCAATTTAGCAATGGTAGATACCAGGCCCTCCTTGCTGTCTATGCTAAAGTATTGAGGATCCCCGCGTCTGTGAGGAAGATCAAAGAGGATCAGTCCGTTTCCATTTCCAGCGAAGTCGGAGTCATTGGCGTAGACTCTGGTGACGATTGTACCGACCGGACTGTTTTCTGGCACGGATGCGTAATAGGTCGGTACCATCTGGTTCGTGTCGCTGCTAAAGATGTCGCTCCTACCAGTCACCAGTTTATTCAGCTCGTCGTAACCGTAAAATACAGGCGCGTTGTCGTTCACGTCGAGGACGTTGATCTCGACGTCGACGCTCGAGCTCAGACTGTTCAGACCCTGGTCCCGCGCCAAGACGCTGAATCTGTAAACGTCTAAGGTCTCTCTGTCAAGTATTCCAGTTGCTTTGAGGAGCCCGTTATGAGGCTCTATGCTAAACGGTGATGACTCGTTGGATGACCTGATCAAGTCGTAGGTTATGTTCGCGTTGTCACCGTAATCCGCGTCGATAGCGTCCACAGTGCCTAGAGTACGTTTCACGTAAGTTCCTTCGGGTATGCTGAAGGTGTACCATGACTTTTTGAAGACCGGTGGATGATTATTTATGTCCAGGATGTGAAAGCGGACTGTCACGTTGTCAGATTGGTTTCCACTGTCGGTGACTTTTAGCGTGAGATGAATTTCGGTTTCCGCCGGGAGACTTCGAGCTATCGATAACTCGCCGGTTATTGGATTTATCGCGAAGTGATGATTCGGGCTGGATTCGATGACCTCGTCGCTGACGGTCTCGTTCGCTATGCTGTATGCTAGTTCGGTGTTGCTGGAGTCTTTGTCCTCGGCCAATAATCTAATCACGATTGTACCGACTGTGGTGTTTTCCGGTATCAGGAGCAACGGCGTTTGGTGATCGTCGTCTTCGTTATTCTTTATATTCTTGTTGGCGATGTCCGGTTTTCCTATACCGTTTTTTATTACCGACTGAGCCCGGTATTCCGTGTCGTTTGCCACGTGGACTCCTTGGTCCGGTAGGATTATCATTTGTTTGAAGTTTGGCGGGTTGTCGTTTTCGTCATCCACCGTTATTACGAGCTGAGCTTCGGAATTCATATTGCCT
>JARQSV010000722.1:399019-409303 GCA_030142285.1 Calameuta idolon | reverse complement strand
CAAAAAAAAAAAATTTTTTTTAATCACTTTCCACCTGTACCTGAATCATGACTACCTAATAACCTTGACAATGAACTGTTACGACAATCGTCAGAACTTTCTACGCTATCCGAATCGCCTTGTGAAATCGCCCGGCGACCCGCGATTTCACCAAAACGAGTTGCACCTATTTAATGACAAGAATTGCTCGTTACACTGTCGTAGGAAGGATTTTAAAAATGCTGGATTCTATGCGGGACCGATTCGCCGCTTAGCCGTAACCTTGTCTAATGAGCCTCGGTCGCTCAATTATCCATTGTAGTCAGTCGCGGCATGTGTACGCGCATTGAGGGAATGAAAGTTTGCGTATATAAAAGAGGCGTTTCCTGCCTTGAATATGCCTCAAATTTCTCTTACGTTTCTTGGATGCGATTAAACTATAGCGCACAAGTGAAAACGTACAGCGCGGCTACGCGAGGATTATCTGCATTTGGAAAATGCATATTAAAAAAAAAATCATAAATATTTCAAAAATACAAAATAAATTTACAAACTCACCGATGCCATCACGGTGAGTACGAATTCGCGATCGTCGTTATCGTAGTCCAAAGATTTACGTAACGTAAGGGCGGTTCTGTGTCCAGACTCCAATGAAAATTTACCCCCTTCGTTACCCTTGACTATCGCATAATGCACATCGCTATTCGGTGTGTTCGGCTTGTCCTTGTCTACCGCGTGAATATCTCGAAAAATGGTGAGACCTGTCAAACGATAAGAATTTGAAAAATTATCATTTTTTTATTTTCAAAAATATTTTCTTTTTACCTGCCGGTGTAAGTTCATCGACCTCCAACCTATAAGGCGCGTCGACAAATTCTGGTGCATGGTCGTTCACATCCTCTACGTAGACAGTCACTGATAAGTGGGAGGATACCTGATAGAAAAAAAATCCAAATTGATAAATCAATGAGATAAAAAAAAATTTTTCATCCCCCCCCCCCCTTTTTTTTTTAAATCCATAAATTAATTTACATGTGTAGCAAGTCTCGTGCTCCGTCATTGACAATCCTTTTGGTTAACACGTATTGCATGTTATCGTGAGATAATAATAATATTCTCGCAATATGGCGCCTTTCACGATATACATATACCTATATACACGCGCCATAAGCACTGCACGTACTTTTACGAGGAAATAAATAACGAAAGCATTTGCTCGCAAGGTCGAGTTCCCGAAAACGTATGACGCTGCTATGCTCGAAAATTGAATACCTCGTGCGGCAATCCACTTAGGGATAAAAAAAAAGAATAAGGAAAAAGAGCGAGAAACAAGGCCAAACGTTGTTCCTGTTGTTGTTGTTGCACAGCCCATATGCGGGGCAATCAATATGCAATTTCGAGGCTGCCAGATTCGAGATATTTTACATGCATAAAATGACATCGTGCGTCGAGGGAAATGGGAGGAAAAAAAAATTGTTATCTATAACTCACTGATAAGAAACAAATTTAAACAAATATGACATGCACACAAATTTTTGTTACTGTATACCCTAGCGTGCAAGGTGTTAAATCGTTACTGTACAAATTTTAATAGTATTAATTTTACCACAATAGCAACAATAACGTACAAAACGAATATTAATGTGTTAAAAATGAATTTTCGGCCGAATAAAAAAATTTTTTTTTTTTTTTCAAATTTCGTTTACATCGTACTCACGCGTATCTTTGGATTCTTTCTGTTCCTCTCTGTCCATATCATTCTGTTCGTTTGTTCATCCGTCAAAATTTGTTGCAAGTACAATGCCTTGAGAATTGTCATATTTATGATTTACAGCACGTCAAAGTTAAGTGCAAAAATATTATGCTTATTCGTACACAAAAGGATAGTGGGTAGTGCCCCAAGGGTTGGTGCAATATTTTTTTTTTTTTATTAATGTAATACTACTTTACTTCGAATTCTAGCTACGTCATATAGATACCATTAATTTTACTCGTAATGCATTAACTTACCAGAGAGTCACTGCCATCTGTATAATCACACACGAGACGAAATTTGAGCAAATTTCGCGGTGCATCACCGTCGACTAAATTTTCTAAAGATTTCGCTAATATCACAGCAGCATGAGTTTCGTTCACGTCTTTATACGTAAAATACTTAGTATCCTCCTCCTGTAAAAATTGAGACAGATTTTTATGTTATTTTTCGCAAAAAAAAAAAAATTTAACGAAAATTTATTCCGAACGTCTATCCGTAAGCGTGTTATAGATATATTAAAATGTTAATCTTAATAATAAAATAAATTTTAATATTTATTGAGTAATTCGATTACGCGAAATTCTGACCTTATCAACCGGCATTATTGATAAATGATTCCTTGGATGAACTTCGAGTGAAAGTACTTCTGCTCCACGTGGCAGATTCTCCGGTACTCGTACGAATTTCAAATATTCCCCGCTCGGGTAGAATTGACATCCTGAAATGATTAATTTCTATTTTTACTTTTTTTTTTTTCCATTATTTAAATCCATTCAATTCTTTCGTATCTCCTGCTGCTTCCTAGACTTCGACGCGATGTTTTGTAAGGACGCAATTTTACTGGCGTATAATGCCCTGTTACTTTCTACATAAGTGGAAAAGTGAAACAAGTCTTTTTGCCGTCTTCCCATTCTCTAGTTTCACATTGATCCAGTAAATTTCTTCGAAAACATACCAATTATTTATTATTACTCTCACGCTCTGCATGCACAATTAATTTTACATAAAAATGAGGCCAGCCATATGTGACGTCCCGCAATTTCCACATGCATAGATTTTTAATCGTATCGATAATCAATAATAAATTTACTCTTACCGTCTCTATAAAAAAAAAAAAAAGAATCATTCACCTTGAAATACTCGCGTTATAATTCCATATAGATCGTAAATCTTAAACAGCCTGTATATGTTAAACGTGTTAAAGGATCAGTCGGATAAATAAGCTCGAGGGTACGAAACTGTTAAAAAATGGACCGTGACATACTCTCACCGATGCAATTAATGCTACTGATGCTTTCTCCTTGGCCACAATAATTTTTCTTTCTTTTTTTTTTAATGGGTCTAAGTCACTGGAACTTTTGAATTTCATTTTGACTCGACATCCAAAGAAGCAGCGAAAATAGCACGCTAATATTTTCTACAAGATTAATTACCTTATATGAAAAAGTCTCATATCAATTTCTAGGAATGTACGACAATAATTAATAATCCACTACCATATCATATATAGAATGAAACCGCAGACCATACGTGACGTTGATAACTCTCAAGTGTCCCAAACCCGATATTTGTGGTAAACAATAAAAATGGTCCAATACCATAAAATTACTTTCTATAGCCACTCGCGCTATCGCTTATCACAGTTATCGTATATCAATTTTTGCAACCTTCAGTCATTCCGTGTCTGTGTCGCCAAATTTTTTTTTTAACGACTTATAGTAACGCGACGAAAAAAAAAATGGCCAAAAATGCCGAATCTTGTTGACAGAAGTCATTAATAGTGTTAATAGGGGAAAGTCAAGAAACATCATTTTTTTATGATAGTTCAATGACGCTTTGAATATTCAGCATGTAATTTAGTAAAATCAATATATCAAGATTTTATCAGGTATCAAACGCGAATACATATCCATTCGGCTGTCATAATCAGTGATACCACCACTCGCGATTACAACGCTTAAATGTCATTTTATAATATTTTCGGTGCTTTTGACTCGTCGTAAACAAACTGAAAAAAATAAAAAGCTCTAATCAGATAACTTATCTACGAGTCTCCTTGTATCTTCGCAACTGCTGTGCAGCAGATTAGCCAAGCTGTGAATGAACGCGATGAATAACGATGCGTTTTACGCGTCTCGCCGCTTTTAAACGACGCGCGCACATCGCCTACGTCACTTTTTAATACGGTGTCCTGAGACAAGGACTCCAGAGTAACGGAAAGATCCTTGTGGCTTACGGCGTTCGAGGGGCGTCTAGTCGCCTTGAGAAATCCTTGCGGAGTGTATCAATAAATTCCCTAGATCCAGTAATTTTCTTACCAGCAGTTTCTTATATACATATATATACTCACTCGTATCAATTATATAACCCAAATATAATAACACGACGACCTAGTCTCTACCTTACGGTACATAGGATCTTAGCATAAATTTGTTATAGCTAATATAAGTCTTATGAGGTATAATACATACAGTATATACTGTATATATACATATAGAGAGAGAGAAAGAATTTAACCGGTTTTTGGTCATAATCACAGGTGTAAAACACGATTTTCCGGCAATATAAATTCGACCCGTCGTTACGCGACGTGATGATAATTAACGTAACGTATAAATTTATCACGTATCAACCCCAAGATATTCTAGAAAGTATTAAGATGCTGCTGATGTGGGTTAGACTTCCCATACTGGTTGATATATGTGGGTTTGCTAGTTTACTGTAAATATTAAAAGGTTACGAGTTTAGAATAAAGATGTCTTCGTAAGAATGGTTTTAGTATGAAAAAAAAATTTTTTTTTAATACTATCAGTCTTGCTTCTCGCTGTTTGCGTATTTTTGTTTACGTGCTGCAACCCCGATGAAATATAATTTCCGACTTCGTACCTCGAGCAAACCCGATATGCAGATTGTATTACGTTCAGAAAAGGAAGTTGCCGGGAGATCGTATCGACGAAATTTATTCGGATGGGAAACGTTGCTGGGTATCGCAACGAAACCGAAAGTCTGCCTAGGACTGAGCTACGCGAACAATTTCATGTTTCACACTTTTTATCGGATGTGCGGGAATCCGTAACGGGATAACAGTAGACGGTGCAGTATAGTGTATAAACTGTCACTGTAACAATACATTGACGAATAACGAGCATCAAGAATCAATCGTTTACAGCGATCGATACGAGTATCGATAGACCTTCCGTATGTGACAGGGTGTGTAGAAAAAAAAAAAAAATTATCCGAAGTAAATGTAAACGCGGCTGTATCCGTAAAATGCGTGTGACGTCGCGTTATATAAATTAAAAAGCGAGAGATCTCTTTTAAGAAAAATATTCGAACGTGGAATTGCGTAATTTAAAGAATTTTAGTCGATTGATTTATTGCGGAGGGAATGTAAAAAAAAATTATTTTTTAGCTAAATATTTCAATAGCGCTTAAACATATGTTAGAGAATGCGTCGTGTATATTCGAAAGTAATTTTACGCTCTATTTTACATCCGACGTTTTGTCTCACGGATACGAAATACAGTTTAGTATACGTATACAGTGTAAATTATGGAATTACTAAAACGAAGGAAAAGTGACTCTAGTCAATTTTCAATAAAAAGAAAAATATATTGATTTTACACGGGCTAATTTATTTACATGTGATTTTTATCGTGAAGGTAAAATTTACGAAGGTAAGAATTGGCAACGGTGTACGATAACTGATAAGAATAAAATTTACGAAAATCTTAAAGATTACAGTAACCTCATGCTTTTACTGTGTAAAATACTATTGACTTCCGGTATGGAATTTACGCTAAACGTAAATAGCGTAACGGTACTTTTTATTAGGGAATAATTAATATCAGGATAATTATTAATTAATAGGTTAACTGTACCTTATATGGGTAATAAGGAATTGCTGGGTTATTGTATTCAAGAGTATGGACCTCGATCTCACGATCTCAATGCTAATCATGAGAGCCATGAACTCCTTGGTAAATGTTAGAGGCGATAACGCTAAGTCCCGACAAATCTCACAGATACAATTTTACGTGGACTGTACGAAGATTGTATATATATATATATATATTAGTCAGGAAGACTCACCTGTTGCTAAATTTCCAAAAAGACCGAGAATCAGCAACAGTGCTGCACCTACGTGCCGGAAGTCCTTGCACTTTTGGGTCAACGTCTTCTCTTCCATCTTAGCCGTAGCTCAAGCTTCCTGCATTGACATGACTGCAACATAAGCGAGATGAATCACTGAGTGCGGGACAATTTGCAAATCGTGCGAATTCAAGCATAACGTACGTGTATATAATTCTAGGAAGTACCTAGGTATAACAGTGCAATGCTAATTTTTCTATTCAGGGACGTAATTTTACTTGGTGCAAAAGGGGGCACGTAGTGGAAGCGAATGAAGACTTTGAATATGATTAACCTATAATTACAAGAGATCCGCAGAAATGCGCGAAGATGAATCTGTGTGAATTTTTAATAAATTTTTTTTTTTTTCAGAATTACGGAGCCGTGAAAAATGTTTTATGGGTAAGTTTATGCAAACTGCAATCAATCTCTATTGGAATCGATTGAACGATTGGTTAGACACGATGGAAATGTATTTTCAGGGAGGCAATAATACGTGGCCAATGTATGCGCATAATCTTCGAGCACATTCCGAGCAACCGGCTTTCGTCGTCGTGTATTGGAAATTTGACATAAGATAGAGTCGATTGATCATTGCTCTTTTTTTTTATATGTTATCAAGTACACAGGCTACGGTATCTTTTGCTGCGGGGATGCGATTTATGTTTGACGTAAATAAGAATTGATCTTCGTAGAAACGATCGTGGACTGTCGTTATTTGTATATCGTGGAGTTGTATTATAGTTTATATATATATATATATATAGTGGATCATTATTATTTGTGTTATTTCAGTAATCCTTTGCGATTGAATCTATCGCCGGTGTCCAGACTAAAGTTTTTCTGCATTGCAGCACCAGTTTTCACTTTCAACGAGATCCGTAGTGTCGCAATTCCTGTAGACCCAGCAGAATCGATCGCGATTCGCCATCGGGCATTACCGAAACGTATAAAAGATTGTTGTCCCGGAGAAAACCGATCGTACGTACCGAAGAAAGTAGAAAATCGCAACGAGAGTCTCCGAGATAAAATTTTACAGCTATTTTTATAGGGCACCGCGCAAGTAAAGGGTAGTTTATCTACAGATAGCATTCGTGCAAGAATGGTGCTTTGTGAACCGACCTTTACCACGAGAATCCACGTATCACCAGGCTAATAAACATCCCTTAAATTTTGGTCACAGGAGACAAAAAAAACAATAAGACACTCGCAATTTTTTTTTCAAAAATTTTTTTTTTTCAACAACTCAAAATCCTCTCGGTACCAAGGATACTTCGCCGGTCGATAAATCCGATTGCAAGAATTCACTGTTTTAGCTTGCAAAGCGAAAAATTAACTATCCGGACACTTGACTTCGACTGCACTCGGTCTCGACTCGCTGGCACTGGGGTAAAGTAAAACTTTCGACTAGTTTCACGTTTCACGAGTGACTGGCATTGGCCGCACCAGTGATCGCGGGATTGTCCATTCGATGTCCCCACGCCCCCGTAGAGACATCTTATTCCTGGTCAGCTACGTGGGGTTGCTGGACGAGGTAGAAAAGTCTGCCGGACGACAGGTGGAGGCTGTGTTGATGTTACGTAAAGTGGGAGGACTATATATATATATACATATGTCTAATTTCTCACTTCATGACGATCCTTTCCCTTTCGGTGTCTATCGTGATGATCGACAAGAAATTCTAATCCTTTGATCATCCCGCGAATGATTTATGAAAAGCATGTAAACGATGATTTCGTACAGAATTATATATATATGTATAGCTATACGTAGACGCGATGTCTATAAATTAATTGTACATATAAATTCGTTGTCGTGGGAATTACTGGGTCGTATTTGATAGACGTCTGTTTCCAACTGGATGAGTTTCATGTAGGATCGATACGAGTCCGTGTAATGGATTAGGATTAGAATCGTCGAAAAATCATGCTACGGTATTTTCTACTGATATTGGATAATGACGAAACTTAATGGGCGATTGCATTTTTAAAGAAAAATATATTCTGCTGTTTACTATCCCTGATATCCTTTCAGGTAGTGATTTTGCTCTTCTCTTCCGGACTGACGATAAGTGTTGCCAATTTGTTGGAATTGGATGATTACCTTTGAGATATCGGACTGGTCCATTGGTTATTGTTAATCTTTTCTCGGGAAACGTGCGATAATGATATACGATTTATGGATTAGTTTTCTCCACACGTGCTGTAATCGTCATCCTGTACCTGTCCGCGAGGATTATCGGTAATTATTTCAAAAAATTTTGTAATTTGAAATAGAATTTTTTTATTCGTACTTTTATTCATTCCAAAAATGTATATCCAAAAATTCCGTAAACTTCGTACACAGTGTATCATATTAAAATTGCTAGAAAATGCATTATTGATATTGCAAACTGGAGCATCGATTAGACTTTCGAATTTGAACGATTCCATGGAATTTACACTGATCTAAATTCATTATAAAATTAGCATAGGAATTTTTCGAAAAATTATAGTGGCAACAACAGGGTATAACGAGTGGATGAGTACATGAAAAATTAAATGTACTTCAACACTTGTAACTCTGTATGCTAATCCACCTGTTGACGAACAGTCGAAATTACACTGATGTAACCAAAAAGGGGATGAACAAGCATACGTGCATAAATTAACCGTAGAATTTTCGCTAGAGGGAAATTTAGATGCAAAAGTAACCTAATGGAGTTTCTAATTGACTTTCAACCCGTTCAGAATAAAGTCGCGACTGTGACATTTTTTTGCATATACATATTTACTGTAATGCTTTTGGGAGCACACGTGGTCATTATTCAGTTGCCTTTAGTCGGCACGTGTTTAATTGTCATATTTTTTTAGTACCTAGAAGAGCCGACAGAGCGAGTGCCAAGCGCGTGTTAGAAGTAAAATCTTATATTCGCCAATGTGTAAATGCATCGTTATTAAAAGGGTATCGGTTTTAGGGCGAGAAGGGAGAAGATAATTTTTTTTCTCCATATCTGACCGCGTAAAGAACTGATAACGTATCGGTACCAAAATGGCGACCGTAGAAAGCTAAAGGGAACTGTAGTTTATGGGGAAAAAGTCTAATAAGTATATAATAACAATGTTACTTTCACTCGTTATAATTTTAGGTACTTTTCAGGAATAATGCAATACTTAATTTATGACAGTAACGGATCCTATGCGGAAGAATGGGCAATGTAGGCAAAGGATTGCGTTACGATTATTATTATTACTATACAAACTTTATTACGTTAAATGATATTTGGACATTACCATGAAATTCCCCATTAAGTTATTCATATAATTAAAGAATTAACGACCGATTAAACGAATGATGCTTTATTTATTTTTCACCTGTTAGAAAGAGACATTTCTCTTATTTCTTTTTTGTATCCTCATCAATACGCTGGAATAATATATAATTATAGGCAATTCAGTGCAGCTCAATGGTCCAGCCTGCTAACCTTAGGTCTAGTTTTTATCGAACCTCCGAGGCCGTTTATCGATAGTATCGAGAGGTGCGGTAGGTACGCGCCGAGAGCCTCGAATAATGAAATTCTTATAGCTGTGAAAGTCAGTTCGATATTTATAGTTTCCGTTCACATCTTTTACGATCGAGGACAAAAAAGATTTCTTTTCATAATTTCGAGAAAAAATCCATGCAATTTGTCGGACATCAAAAGGACCAAAAATTCATCCAGCAAAATTACAGGGCGTTAATATAACATGTACAGTCTCTTAAATTTCCAGTATAATTTTTTTTTTCTTCCAAATCTTTTAGACCAACAAATTCGTCAGACTCTCACCAATGGACCAAAGAGGATTCTGTGTCTAATCCAAAATTCTCGTAGTTGATTGATTTTCACGATGGATCGAAATCTCCGAGGATGAGATGATCCAGGACAGGTGGGGTCCTGGTTAGCCTCGCTTTCATCCGTAACGCGAGACGGTTTCACTCTCGACGAAGATTGGGGAACTTTAACAGCATCGATCTGACTACGACACTGTAGCAGCTAACTGGCATTGGCGTAGCACGTCTGGTACGGCAGTGCCTGTAACGGTAACTCTTGGAACTAAAAGCATCAGTACGGAATCGCTCTTACTACCGGTACCGTTACGTTGAATGGTCCATGAGAAGATCGTGAATTTTCTTCCCGCAGCATCCGAGTCTTTACTCATTGGACCATCGGAGCTTTGGAGACACGAAATTTTCAGGGTTCAGATTTTACGTGTCCATCGTGACGGGTCGTATTTTTTTTTTTTTTTTTCATAACTTCTTTGTGTCATTCTTATAGAAATTTATCGAGCTGTCATAATAACCTGTAACGCCTGGCAAAGACTTCTGGATATGAAAATTACTGGGAAAGTATCTCGAGAAGTTTAAAGTGCTCGGAGAACCCGTTTTATGGGGTTTTCAAA